>CAMOHE010048368.1:0-18308 GCA_946598075.1 Artocarpus hirsutus
AAAAAAAAAAGGGAAAGAAAGAAAAGAAAAAGAAAAAGGAAAGGGAAAGTTAAAAAGTTATAACCCAATAAAATGTATTCTTTCCTCATATGTGTGATATGGTGATTATTTTTAATATTGAAAAATAACTAATTGCTCAGTTATAAATAGGGAGAGATAACAGTTATCTCTAGAGTTTTTTAATTCACATAACTTTTGCAAAATACTCAGAGAGAAAAACTGAGAGTTCTTCTCTGAAAAAAAAAGGTCTGCTATCTCATGTGTTGAGTACATAGTAGATTCAGAAAAGTGTGAGAAAAATTCATTCTTGCAGTTTGACGCCCACTCGTCTTTCCATTGGTGTGGAGGCTTGGATTGGAAGATCGTGGTGTCAAAGAGGAAAGCTAGGATACCCTGATAGTCTTCAAAAGGTTTGTAAAATTCCTAAAGCTTTCTATTATTAATTAAAATTATATATCTATCCCGATGAACAAAGTTTTTGAAAAATTTTTGTTTGTCAACGATCCACCTCTTCCGCTGCGTTTCCTATTTTTCAATTCCAACATATTCCCCATCTCTTAGTTGAAGGGAACTTGTGTAGGAAAACCATAGGTAAGAAAAAAGAAGTTTTGGATGCTCCTGAGTGTATTAAAACCATGATCAATAAATCTGACGCTTTTATAGTATTACCTGGCGGTTTAGGTACCCTTGAAGAGGTGTTCATAGTTGCTAGTAGGAATTTATTGGGTATTCACTCCAAACCATTGGGTCTCTTAAATGTAAATGGTTTTTATGATGATCTTTTAAAATTTTTAGACTTTGCTATGGAACAAAACTTCATCATAGAGTTGGGGCAACAAATCTTTGTTACTGCTTCAACAGCCGAGGAGCTATTAGATAAGATGAAAATTATCCATCTAGAGTCCGACACTACAACATCCAAGCTTGATTGGGAGAAGGGAAACCGAAAGCAATCATTGGATTTGAATCTCTACCCATAATCTTTTGTTTTGCCTACAGCATGAACGTTTATATTTAAGGTATCCCAAATAACTGCTCTCCTCCTTGTCCAGTATTTCTTGTGTCATGCTTTTGTTAAAACCTCTAGATTCATTAACTCTAATGTTGGGATGGTGGTGTTACGAAGTATCTAGTACTCTTGAAACATGTCTCATTTAAGGTCCGATTCTTTGTTATTGAAGCTTCAGTATTCTCTACACATGCATGATTATGATAGCTAATTATACAGAGTACTTTGTACTCTCGAAACGTGTCTGCGTTATGTTTGTAATTGTGGGAATACTTTGTAGATATATATATATATATATATATATATATATATGCATGTGTGATGTTTGGTATGAGTATTTGTATTAGAAAAAAAGTTGTTTACAGAAGAGTCCGTAAACTCGTCTATAATTACGAGTTCCTTCTGGACTTCTTATGTATTAATGTAATGTGTGTTTTTTATATAAATATATGTTATCCATTTTAGTTGGGATTGTGATGCAAGACAGGATACACAAATGTCTTTCAAACAATATCCTCATCTAATTATAAACAGCAATTCATATATATATATATATAAAGGACTGAAACAGTATGATCAACTTATGCGCTTCACTATCATATTCCAAGGTCACAACACATCGTTACAAATACAAAGCCTATTAACAACACTCTTATTGAGAGATTAAGTACTTAGAGTTTGATATATCAAGTAAATGAGCAGAGGCAATGAAACCAATAATGGAGACAAATAACATTGAAGATGTTCAGTTGTTAAAGAAAATATAATGGATCATGATTTTTATTTATACTATCAATTTAGAAAGTCGTGACACCCATTATTATTAATGGGTATAATAATAACTAAATTTATTATTGGTGTGCCAATTAAATCTTTGTAAAATTTTGTTTCATCTAAGACCTATTATATACTATTTGTTTCACCTATTTTCGATTTTCTAAAGGTTCTCATATATCCATTTAGCATATTTACCTAAAATGCCCTTGAAACTTTTAATTAATTTCAAAAAATGCCATTTGGCATTTTGCTATGAAGCATTTGAAGATAATTGCAAAGATGATAAATTCCCATTGCAAAGATGACTATTTCCCAAAAAAAAAAAATGTTTTTGATGTTTATGAATGATTACACTATGTTTTTGACGCTTCATATATTTACATCTCTATTATGGATAATTTCTTGATTTAGTTAAAAAAAGTTTCTAATTTTTCTTAGATTGTGTTAAGCATAATTAAAAAAAAAGGGGGCGTTACAAGTCGAGATTCAAAGGGTTTTGCAAGCAAAAGTTCTTGAAGGTTCTGAACCTATAAGAAACAAACATGTTCAAAAATTACAAATTTTCTTGGAAAACGAAGCAAAAATGGTGTCAAAATGCTCAAAAATACTAGAAAATCAGGTCTATAGAAAGGAAATTACAATAAAATAAAGAGAAAGTAGAGAATCTTGCTTGAGAATTAGAGGAAAAGCTCAGGGGACTCGTGAGCAAAACGTCTGAACTTCGAGAGAGAAAATGAGATGCAATGGAAAAGAGAGGAAGAAGACATATTGTTTGAAGGAGATTTTTGATGGCTTGGATTGTTTTTTAGATTAATGATCTAATGGTTGAGATTAGGCATCTTTTTTATTTCTCACTCAAACCGAGGCATTGTCTCTTCAAATTAGGTTCTGACATCAGTGGTATAGAGATATTTTGAGATCTCCAATCATGTTGCGCCATGTGTAATAAGCAGTTGATGCTCGTATTTTCCCAAGGTAGGGTAACGATTACCGTGTGAATGCAAAGTTTCATCCAAAGGAGGTGACGTGTCATCGAGTCAATGTTTGGGCCTGCATAGAACGACTAATTCACTCCTCTAATCGATTACATTGACTAAGGATTTAGACGTTAACTATTAGGGTATTATTTAGTCAGGCCTAAATCATTTTATAAAGGCCCAAAGTAAGGAATCTGAATTATAGTTGAAGTGAATCGAGCCCAATAAGAGAGTTTGGTTTAAGACAAATTGCTATAGGAAGTGTCACTTGCTCAATATTAAGTCGAGTTGAGGCATAGATTGATCCGATGGTTACAGTTCGAATACAATTCTACTTGTTTTGTTGTGTAATTCTAAACATTCCTCATCATTGCAGATTTGCTAAGTGTCGGTTCAATGGAATCGATGTACGGAACCTAGCAGTGACAAGAAGCAACATGCTAAGCCACGAAATAAGACATGGGAAGAAGCCCGATGTTTATACTCTATCATAGATCGACATGTGTCCCAATACTGCATGTACTACTGCGCCTACTTCTTCTGCTAGATTAAAGCCACGATTTTGCATGACACTCTATATAAAGAGCATCAGCAACCATCAATATGGCACACAAAGAATTCTATAGAAATTCTACAGAAATACTCTCTCATTCCTATCTTATGTCTTTCAAACAATTTGTAACATGTACTTATTTATTCATCTATAGTAAAAAAACATTGGATGTAGCTCTGATTATAGAGTTAACCGCTATAAATTTTGGTATGTGGTATCTTTTATTTTGCAGTATTATTCTGCTATTTATAGTTTTGATGTAATTTTTATTCTGTCATTGTTTTGATTCTATTCTTGAAAGCTAAATAGATCTTAATAACGGCGATTTAAGGGCCTAAATTCATAAATAATAAATATTAAATTGAATTGTGTTTGCATTTAATTGTAGATACAATGTTTACAATAACGTTCATCAAGCTTTGGTGACAAAGTCGTTAATCATAAAGAGCTTGATGATTGGAGGTGCAGCTGTACCATAGGAGGGAGTTTCCTTGGCTACCAAGACACCTTCTGTACACACCAAAATCGTCAATTCCGCAAAGATTGCGACATCTACGGCACTGTTGACTACATCTGCGGTCATGCAAGTGCGTCTTCCAAGATTGTCAAATATTCGCTTGTCGGGATACCGTCATTGATGTTGCCGCACAAAATCGAGCCAGCTATCGTGGTGTCAACAACTTCTCCTTCCAAAGTTTTAGTGTGGAACCCTTACTAACGCTAACTCCACCCCAAAGGGTAAATATTACACTGTTTCTCAGTAACTGTGGGAGAACTACTGAACGTTGATTTTCATATAGACTTCCCTTTCTCTCAATGGAGTAATGGATAGAGCCCAAACGCACCCACCAACAGCCAGTAAACCCGACTGTAGGGTTTATCTCGCTGTAAAATGGGCGGCCCCGCCAACCGATTCTTCTCTCTCCTCTCCTCCTCCTCCTCCTCCGCCACTTCAACCTCCTCCTCCGCCGCCGTCACTTTCCCTCTTCTCCTCCATCACCGCGGCCGGTTCTCCTCCGTCCTCCTTCCTCGCCGCCTCAAACCCTCTTCTCTCCCACCGTCGACCCCCCTCTTGCGCTTCTCCCCCACTCCCAAACCCCCTACCCCTCGCCCTCGCTATTGCCAATCCCATTTCCACTCCCACGCCACAACTCCTCTCCACGACCCCCATTTCCCTTCCTCCTCTTCACCGACCCCCTGCCCCGAGTGGTCCGACCTCCTCCGCGCCCTCTCCGCCGCCGGATACTTCGGTCGGAGCCCCGGATTTCGCGACGGCGATGAGTTTCCCAGTTCTCTGGACTTGCCTGACGACTTCGCCCGCGCCGCCACTGTTTGCTTGGAGTTCGCGCGTGACCGTGCTGGTCTCGTGAGGTCTGTCTGATTTGATTTTTTTTTTTCTGTTGATTTTGTGGTTTGAGTTGTTTTAGACAAGATTTTCGCTTGATTTTTTTTTTTTTTTTTGGAGCAGATTGCTTTCAAGGAGAGATGTGGAGGTGGTGATTCGAAATGGGACTCCGTTTCTTTTCAATGATGCTGATGATTCCGCAGCAAAGCTGAGAGCTTTTCTTTTAAATAGTGAATCCAATGTGAGTGAAAGTAGAGATAGTATCAGTGTATTATCGTCTTTCTTGCTTCAAGTATCTAGACTTTTTTTGTGGGTTCTCTACGTTCTCTCGCATTTGAATGCAATTTAATTTATTTCTTTTCGTGCTTGGCTTTTGAGGAGAGATGACAGTGAAAAACATGAGTAATTTTTTGGATGAAAGGAAAATGTGTCTCTTAAGTATTTGCATATTTATGGACCATATCTGTGAGATAGAAACAATGATATTTTAACAATTTTTTTGTTAATTTATGTAAAATGAATCATAAGGGTGAGAAAATGGATACTCTCTAGTGATATAGAATGTTTGCCGTTGCATCTTGCATTAGGTTATTTCTTTTGTTTTCAACTCATTGAGATTGAAAACTACATTGTTGTTATGTAGTTATATCTAGTGGCAATTTTCTCCCAGTTTTAACGTATCAAAAAACAATAATTAATCTGGATTTGGAAAATTTTCAGGGTTTTATATCTTTTTTTTTTTTTTTTTTAACGATGTTGTAGAAATTTATGGTATACTTACAATTTTCGTCTTGTTCTTTGCTTTTCTTCCACGTTATAGGGGTTGGATATTGATAAAGTAAGCACAGTTGATTTGATGAGATTCTTATTGAGTTATGCAAGCAATCTCGTTTTGCCTTCAGAAAGTAATAGTCTCTACAATAGAGAACTTGTTGAATCATCTGTCCGGAATCTGTTGCACGAATTGGCTAAGCTGTGTTATGTTGTTCCTGATTCCAATTCTTTTGGTTCGGTGGAAAATCAGTTAGTTGATAGAAATAAAGAACCTGTGAGACCTTTTGGGCAAAAAATTGAAATGAAAAGAGGCGACTGGATTTGCCCACGGTATTGCCTTTTATCTTGCCTGTAGTTCTTTGTTTTTGGGATTGTTTCTTTTACGAATGTATATTTTTAGTTGTTTCATCTGCACATATCATTACATATATTTAATAAGCAACATCTTTTCATTTTACTGTGCAGGTGTAGTTTCATGAACTTCGCTAGAAACCTTAAATGCCTTGAATGTGAGGAGGCAGGGCCAAAGAGGCAGCTGAGTGGCGGAGAATGGGAGTGTCCTCAGTAAGCATTGCTTTTCTATGTTTTCCGTCTGCTGGTTAATAGATCCTTGTAAAATCAACGGTGAGAATCAATTAAGGCTTTTATTTTTTTTTTTCAGATGTGATTTCTTCAATTATGGGAGAAACATGGTATGCTTGAGGTGTGATTGCAAGCACCCTCGAGAGGTCTCAATGAGTACCACTAGTAATGGATTGGGTAGGGTGTATGACAGCAGTAGCGATCCTAGTAAGGCTGATATTGATTGCCGCCTGGCTGCCAATGAAGAGAAGGCACAACGGTGGTTTAGTAAGATATCTCAACTGGACAGTGCATCTGATATGAGCAGTGCCATAGCAGATGATGATTTTCCTGAAATAAGGCCATTGAGGAAAGGTGTTAATAGATTTGTTGTGAGCACAAGAAAGACTCCTTTAGAGAGGAGGCTAGCTAACTCCCAATACCAAAAAAACTTGGGTAATGATGTTGCATCTAAAGGTAATAGGAGCTTTTTCTACTGTCTTGATCTTGTAACATTTTTGTCTGTTTGATCAAAAAATAGATTAGATCCTTGGTCATACATCTTTTCTGAATCTAATAACAAGCACAATAAATGATGGACAACAACATTGGCGCAGATGGTCAACAGTTTGGACAGCCCAGAGTCAGAAATTCAAACTATGTTCCATTTGTGCCATTACCTCCTGATATGTTTGCAAAGAAACCAGAGAATTCGGAGGCAGAGAATGGAAGGAAGGCGCTCTCAGGCCATCATGAATCTGCTGCATCAAATACAAGAGAGTGGGCAGCCAATGCCGCTGGAAGCCATAAATCAGAAGAGATTGTACAGAAGCAATTGAACAAGGCTGAAAGCAATGCTGAAAGCAATTTTCAGAAAGAGCAAGATGAAAAATCTCAGAGATGGTTTAAAAAGGTTGCAGAGCTGCATAATGTTACTGATCTGGCCAGTGCAATTTCAGATGAGGATTTCCCGGAAATTATGCCGATGCGTAAAGGAGAGAATCGATTTGTTGTCAGCAAGAAGAAAGATCGTTCCTTGACTTCTCCAGCTTACAAGAGACAAATGGCCATGGCGCAAACGAGTGATGCCAAGTTTGTCCCCTTTGTTCCCTTCCCACCGGATTACTTTGCGAAAAAGGACAAACCACAAGCTGATGGCACTGAGCTTGTTAATAAGGATGCTGCCGAAACAACTATAAGTTCTCAAATGGCAGAAAAGCTTCCGGAAGGGTCGGACAATGCTAGACCATGGGAGCTCAATGAGGACTATGTTCAACGAACACAAGATCATGTTGGCTTGGAGAGCTGGCATTCAGTACCTTCTGGGGATAACTTAAGTGAAAATGAAACTCGAGCTACTTATGCACCACCAGCCAGCAGAAATTTTACCGAAAATTTTGCTAAATCCTACAGCACTAGTGATGACTGCTTAGACAGTGGAATTTTCCAGAAAGAAACTCCAAATTGTAAACCAGATTTAGCTGGGAATTCCCTTCAACAGTCCAAGAACCAGAACACTAGAGAAGGCTGGACTGGAAAGAGCTTGGAGGGGTCGGCAGTGAAAGAACCAGATCCTTTAGACATGTCAGAGGAGGCCAAGGCGGAGAGATGGTTCGGGAGAGTTGCCCAGATCAAAGACATCTCAGAACTCAGTCAGATTCCCGATGAAGATTTCCCATCGATAATGCCGATGCGGAAGGGGGTGAACAGGTTTGTTGTGAGCAAGAGGAAAACACCTCTAGAGAGGAGGCTGACATCTCCCCAGTACAGAAGAAATCTCCCCATTGTGAGCTCTGATCCAGTTAAAAAGGACAACGACAGTAGTTAAAGCATTGAGATTTTTCTGTTCTATAAAATTTTGATTCCTGATGTTGATCATTTTTATGCATCATAAATGGTCCTACAGAAAGGCGAAGTGTTAACCTAATACAATTTGTTGTAATGTGTGTAAAGAATTTTAGCGTTTAAACCAAGTATATTAATCAAAGAGGCTTAGTGAACTTTTATTTGGATATTTCCATTTAATATCGCAGCTCTGGTGCTCGTCCTCTGGAAATTTTATTTATACTTTTCTTTTACGATCAAATTGTGTCATCTAATTCTTCGAGTGGTAGTTAACATAGTCTAGCGATAATCCTGTATCTGACTTCGCTACAAAGTTTACAATTATAATTCGTCCACTTCAAGTTTTTTTTTTTATTAAAAAAAAAAAACCTTCAAATGCACTTTTCTCTAGAATTCTAGTAGAAGTCTCGATGGAATTCATGATTCACATATCAACCGTACAGTGCGCTTACCAGTAGATAAGTAAAACTTGAAAGGGAAGTTTAGTGGCAAAAGATCATCTATTCGAGGATGAAATCGTGGATGTGGACAAAGTTGCTTAGGTTTTGATTTATGAAAAAAGAAATGTCAATGTTGATGGATATTCTATCAAGAAATTGATTGTTGATGGATATTCTAGAAAGAAACTGATAATTTTACCATAATTTTTTTTTTTAACTCTACAAAATGCTAAACGATCAATATTATATAATTTGAACTAATTTAACAACAAAAAATAATACATTTTTGGTTATATATGAGAGCTTTGTCATATAGGGTCCGTTTGTTTAACCATTTATAGGAGTTTAGGGTATTTAGTAAATCCTGTTTTTGAAAAATTGCCTTTAAAAACTATCGCCTATCAGAAAAAGTTGAGAAACAAGTTAAGGGTTGCTTTTTTACAGCAACTTCTACTACTGTCAAAATTTAAAATTACTAAACTAATCTTAATAATAATACACAATTCCTAATTTACTCATTTTTTCTTAACAAATTAAAATAATATCAATACAAGAAGTTTAAAATTAACTTATAAGGAAACTTTTTTAATGTGGTTATGCTTTTTTTAGAGAAATTTTTTCATTTAATCGAATTAAAAAAAACTGAATCCATGTTTCAATTAGTAGATTAATAACACATTATTGGAAAGTCAACCTCTCTGGATTCTCTAAGAAATCCTCCAGCGTATTCTCGTTTAATAAAGGGAATTTATTTTTCTAAAAATATATTGAATGATAAAAATAAAATTATATGTTTTATTTTATTGTACAAATATTATGTATGTTAGTCTTAAAATTAAAATTTAAAACTAAAACAGTAAAAATGTTTAGTAAAGTATGCCTAACAATAAACATGTTTAGTAAAGTATGCATATTTTCATTATTATATATCTTCATAGTAATTTTATACAGTTTATCAAACACTTGCAATTTTACTTTTGGTATTCACAGTAGCTTTGAAAAAAATTTAATGCCTACCTGCTTCTAGTCCGCAATACAATACAGCAAAAGCAACAACATGACACAACAATACCAAATGACCCATAATCTAATAGGAAATCATAATAATTATATATTGATTATTTAAATATTATTTTATATACTCATTACAAAAAATATATATATAATAATATAATCACGTACATAAAGATTAATTGCCAAACATAATAGAATTCATACAAGTACATAAAGATTAATTGCCAAACATAATAGAATTCATACAAATTTCATCCGTCTTTGATTCTAAAAGGTTTTTCTAGCATGTTGAAAAGTATTACGTAGGTTTCGATCTTAATTTAAATAATAGTTGCCAAGATACTATTATTGAATAATCTCGGAGGTAATTGTTATTATTTAATGTGCATGTCTCTTGATCTCTTCTTACTACTAACTCATAAATTGGCTGTTATTAGTTTATCCAACTTGGTCTTGATGACATGTAATAAGATATCAATATTTGTGGCAGACGATACTTAGATATATCAAAGAAATTATCTTCATCTTGTACTCCTAAACTAAACCACCCAATTTGACAATTTTAAGAAGGATTAAAACCATATGAGCTTTACTTAGCTTATAAGCTCTTGGAATCAAAACTTAAAGTAATAGAATCATCATCAACTTGTCTCACTTGAGTCATATCATGTCTTCTTTTTTTCTATTCTGCTAACACCATTGGTTGTTGCCCTATAATCATGATCTTCATGTTATTTAGTCTGATTTTATAAACATAGGGATGTCTTCGACATTTACAGGATGTTTGACAAATTGGTTTGTATTAAAAAAATGAGTTCAAGTATTGTAGCATATGAGAGTTTTATATTGTAACTACTTTTTACTTTATATTGTAGACAGCTTCAAACTGATAAGTTTGAATTAAGGTGCTAAACATACAGATATAAATAACATAAAAAATGGTATTTAGACAAAACATAAAAAGGTTTTTTTAGTTATTTTCCCTTATCCCCTCCTCTTTCTCTTCTCTTCTCCTCTTCTCTTGGTGACCCTTTATGTTTTCTTGATTTTACTTCTTTACCTTTTATGTTTGCTCTCTTGGCTAAGTTTGCTCTTGGCATTGTCCTTACAGAAGAAACTAACTAAAAACCTCAAAATCAAAAGAGCAAAACTATATTCAAGTTCCATTTTAGTTTTAACTCTCAGTAGAAAACGATATAGCTTAGAAAATTTAAAAAAAAATAGTAAGAATATTTCATTATATCTCTTGTTTTCTTTTTCTTCTCTTTCTCTCTCAAATGAGTTGCCTTTTTTTTTTCACCGGAATTTTTCTTGAATACGTTCTTAATTGACAAATCTTAGCAATTTTTTATTATGTTCTTAAGGCAAAAGTAATGGGAAAGGCTAAGAAACGGTAAGTTGTGCAGTCCCACTTCGTCTTGCTTGAAAATGGTCATAAATAATGATTTATAAGGAAGGACACCACCTTCTAATGGTATAGGGTCTTTTGAGGTGAAACCCAAGAGCAAAACCATTCAAAGTTGGGCCCCGAGCAAATATCATACCAAATAGAGGTACAAGTCCTTACATTTTCGTGGTTAGAAAATCAATGCAATCAATGCTTAGTATGAGGACCAACTAGCAGCAATTCGAATACGGCATTCCAACCATAGAGAGAATTCCTTTCGGGGGGAATCAAGCACTACACAACAGGAATACCAGCAAGCTACGGTGGGTCATTACTCGAACAACAGTGTCAGGGCCAAATTGTCATGGTTGTAGAGGATTTGGGGCTTCAACTGAGCAGAAGTAGGATATAATGCATGCTGAGTAACATGATTCCTGCAGAGAGTGCCCTTGATTTCTTGGAGGTGCAAGAGCTCATGGTTTGAGCCTAGAGGTTCGTATCCTGGAGGCCGTGTTTATGATACTCTATATCGATTCGTATATGCCTCTATTAGAGACGGTTTGGGCTTAGTCGATTAGTTTTGTCCATGGACTGTTGTAATGTCTTGTAACGAGCTATTGTTGAGCTTTATTTTATGTGTCGAGCGGGTCTTTCCCTTTTGAGACTTGTCGCTTGTATCTTGCCCTTGTGCTTCATCCGTCAATACTATGGATTTAATCTTTATTTGAGTCAATTTTACCCATAATAGGTAGTCATGTGTGACTTTTATTATTAGTTTAAATAAAGTTTCATTTTCAAAAAAGAATAATAATCTATAACAAAGACATGAATATATCAAAAAATAAAAAAATATAATATAATATAATAAACACATCTTAAAATGCATTTATGGTTATAAAAAAGAAAAGAAAAAATAGAAAGGGGAGATAATATTACACAAAGAGAAAAAGAAAATAAAAAAGAGGGGGGAGAGTGAAGGAAGAGAAAGAAAAATAAAAGATGAAAGAGAAAAAAAATAAAAATAAAAATAAAACAAAAAAAGGGAATTGGAGGAGCTACACTTGTCGCATGGTGAGAGAGCACTAAAAATGGTTCTCTCTCGTATATATATGATACTAAACGATGCACGTGGGAGAAATTTTGTAAGTTCTATATCCCTAAAGTTTTGAAAAATATTGTATTATTTTTTTTATTTTTTTAGTAATAAAAGTCGTTTGTGGTTGGTAACACGTTGTTGACGCTATTACAAGAGTGTTTAAAAATCAAGTTGAAACTTCAAAATTGTAACATATGAGAGCTTTACACTGCAACAAACTTTTGTTTTTCATTATAGCATATGTGAGCTTTACACTATAGCAGTTGAAACTTATTAGTTCGAATTAAATTTCCAAACACAGCTTGCATTTGCTAAGATGAAATGAAGAGAGGAAAAGAATTTGTTTAATAGAGAGGAAAAAATGAGAGAAAAAAGATATTTTTGAAAAAGCACGTTATAAATTTGCAGCAATTGAATTGTAGAGTAGCCTATAGCAAAAAAGGAAAGAAAAAATAAAGAGGCAATGATAAAAATTTTAAAAAATATATAAATATGGAAAAATGGGGGAAGAACAAGAAAAAATAAGAGAGAGATTGACGCTTGTTAAGTATTTGAGCATGCATCAAAAGAGAGTTATCTCTTTTTTGTACGTATAGACTAGTCGAAACCCATGCGCTCCGCGCATGAGTATTAAAATGTTAACAAAAAAAGAATAAAAAAATTGCGGAAAAATTGTCATATTAAGCATATACTAATGGCGCACGCGGGCGACATGCACCTCCTCTAGCGTGTCTTGTAGTCCTGTGGGTCCCATCACTTTCTCCACGCCCTTGGTGGTGGGATTTCGTACAGCTCAAATACGTAAGCTTGTTCTTGCTTGCGAATCTCCTTCAGTAACGTAGGGGGCAAATTGAATTCAACGAATGATAAGCTGACACATGGTGAAACATTTTAAAAATGTTTCGTTGTTCTTTTTCACCTAGTAGCAGCATCTGAAATCTACTCTCTTTGTATATATGTTAAAGATATATATATTTATGTATAGATGTATAGATTACTAAAGTGTACATTACACAGCATATATTTCTAATCCAATCAAGTCATATTAAAGTGTTAATATGTTCACTTTTACTTTAAGCCGCATCAGTAAATTTCAAAGGGTTTTTTTGGACAAATGTCTCTACCAGTATACAAGAACTGATTCTTTTGCAAGAGAAAAGAAACTAGATCCTTTCAAAAAAAAAGGAAAAAAATAGATAAATTTTAAAATTCTTCTAAACAAAAATTGGGTTTTTCACCTTGCTCTTTAAATTTAGAAAATTGACATTCAAAACACTAACAAACTTTCCATTTCTTTAGTTAAAATGACAAAATTATTGACATGGCACCTAATTAGAAAATTAAAACTTGATTAAAGCTCGAAAAACTCTCGTTATAAAACACAATATTGTTATGGAAAAACAATTTCTTTAAGGAAAAGAAAAAGAATCCTCTGGGGGAGTTTGTTTTGCATGCTAGGGGAGGGGATAGGCGTCCGATCATGAATTTTTTTCATTATTATAATTGTGATTTTTAAACTTTTTCAAATAGTTAGAGTTACTTTAGCATTTTGCCCCATTTGAGTGACGGAAAGGGAAAGTGCGCTAACATTTTAAAGTTTAGGAGGAGAAAATGTCAGTTTTTCAAAATTAAGGGACAACAAGAAAAAGTGAATTAAATTTGGAGAAAATTTATAAAATTTGTGATGACCAAGAAAATTCATTAATAAAATCTAATATTTAAATTGGGTTTAATTAATGAATTTACCCTTAACAATTGTAATTTTTGTAAAATTATGATAATGTATAAATAAGCGGTTTTAACTGAAAATTTCACTGTGAATGTGATGCAATGTTAGATATTTTTAATATAGATTTTATGAGTTCAATTACTCAAAAATTTATACATAATATCCATAAAATAAATTTTATATCATAATTAGTTGTAAAATTGTGATACAAACGAATGAGTAATTAAGAATACAAATAAGACATAGAGTCCACCGAAACCCAATCCAGTGTAAAAAGGAGGCCGACGCAGTACAAGTATACTGCTAAGTGAAAACGTAGATATGGGAAAGGTTACGTTTGGCCTCCAAAAGTAAACCAAAGGTAAGTAAAATAGTTTATATAGTCTAAGGATATGAGTTCGCACAGATTTGACCATGACAGTGTATGAAAAATATTATGTGGTGAAAAATTACACAGTGTAAATTTTGGGCCCTACAAAGTGGACACCCTTTGTAATTCTATTAGGCCACCATGCCATGAAAGGTGGCCCAATCACATTATGCCACATAGGTAACCCAATGGATTACTAGTGAGTCACCATAAAGGATAAGGATGCATTTAATGCAAAATTAGCCAAAAAAATCCCATTTCTTCTTCCTCGACTCCCACGGCAGCCATTGTTGGAGCTTCTCAAAAATTTTCTCAACCCAAATCTTTGCAAAAATAGCCCTGATTAAGTTAGGCAAAATCCAAGGAATTCCAACAAGTTTTAAGGTAAAAACCTAAACTTTTTCAAGGTTTTTTGGGTAAAAGAAAGGAAGTTAATTCATGGTACTTTTTGCATGGAAATAGTGTTTAGAAAAGAGATTTAAAGGAGCCTTGGAAGGCTAAAAGCACAATGAGTTATTTGGGGTAAGTTTTGAATTTTAAAGTTTTGAAAATTTGTGATTTTTGTTTTGATTTTTATTCCTTTAAAAGCATGTGGGTTCTTGAGCAATTTTTTAGTTAAATCCCATAGAAATATGAATTATGGCATGTTGATATTGTGAAAATTTAGGATTTATGTTGCAAAATGGTGGTTTATGTAAAAAGTTATATTTTTGTAATTTTAGTTCTAGTTTTTCAAAAATGATGGTTGGGTATGGAAAATGCTTCAAACCAGGGTTGGAACTACCTTTGTAGGGGTAGATCTACTGTTTAAAAATAGATTTTTACAAAAATGCCCTAAGGACTAAATTGTAAGAAGAAGTTTCTCCTCGGTAGAATTGAAAAATGCCCAAAAATACCCTTGTATGGTGAGATGTTCAAAAAAGTTAAAACACAAAAGTTGTAGATTTCGATGAAACTGTTAGGCTATGTGAACAGTTTGTCGAAAATCTCAACCATTTATGAGATTTTAATTTTTCAAGAATTTGTTAAAATTGAAAAAAAAATTTTAAAGGGCAAAAACATCATTTTGCAAAATAATTTAGGGTATGGTATTTTTAAAAAAAATGTTCCTTATGAAAAATAGAAAATTTTGGTTTAAAGAGATTAATTTTTGGCCCTAGGGGTAAAATTGTTAAAATTTTTGATTCAAGGGCTAAACTGCAAAGTTTTACAGAAATAGGGCATAGATGTGAAATAAGGAGATCCGAGCCATTAGGGTATTATTTTAAAATTAGTATGTGACTATTTTTGTTAGAATAACGAAATGGAGCTTGGAATGGTTAGCAGACTCACAGAGAGCAAAATCGTCATTTTGCCCAAATAATTCGAACCGCTCTGAAATGTTCCAAATGGGAAAATGGAATGATTATAAAGATTTTCGCTCTTCGTTAGAGACAATAGGGTAAAGTAAGATAAGAGTAAGAAAACCAATGGTTTTCGGAGTTGTATACAATTATGCAACTAATTTGTTAATTAACGAATGTTTTGTAATGAAACATAGTGGAATTTTGCTAACAGCTTTGTAATTGACCAACAGGATCCTAGAAGTCTAGGAAAGAGGAAAACTGAGGTTGATTTGTGCAATACTCGAATCAAGTTAGTACCCATCCCACCTACAGTATGAATTTATAGGTATAAAATATGGTATGTGCATATGTATACCTGTATGTATATCAACGCATATACCTGTGTGTATGCTATGACATGAATATCTATAAGTATGTTGGTGTATACCTATGTGTATACTAAATAAATACCTGAGTGTATATTATATTGTATACTAGTGTGTATATTAATATATACCTATGAGTATAAAAGTATGTACCTGTGTGTACAATAATATATAAGAGCATTTTTGTTTTATGTATAACATGTGTTTATCACTTAATGCATGGTATGATAACCATGATAAATGGATTGGTAATTATATCACCAGAAATTAAAAAAAGTATCGTACTGACTACTGACTCAAGAGGAGTTTAAGCATACAGTATAGTTACGGTGTTACGTAGACTTAAGTGCACAATGGTACGAACTCTTGGGTCCTAGTTAAAGATAAGAAATGGTAATGATAAAGAAGGTTTATAAGAAAGCATAATTGGATCATGCATTTTATTGAATGTACATGTGGGTTATATGGGACTTATTAGGCGTATGTTCATTAAGTATTTCAGGCTGTAGGTATTACGACGATTGTCAGAATAAGTTATTATGGATGAGCAGGCGGAGGGATGATTAGTGTGCAGATTAAGTCTGGAATCCGCCTATGTTATGTTTCCGCTGTAACATATTTTATGTTATTTTGAAATGCAAGGTTTAGAAAACAGTATTGTATAAGAACGGTTGTTATGTAAGTACAAGTATATATCTGTGTTTTCAAAGATGCTAAAATCAGTATTGTACGAATAAGTGAGTTAAGTAAATATATATATATATATATATATTTGTGATTCCAAAGGCATTAATATCTGTATGTGGAAAATTTTTTTTTTCCTAAATTCTCTCTTATATATGTAAGTAAGAAAAATGTTTATCACGGCCCAAAAAGGCAGGTTGTGACAAAATTAATCCGAAAAAACTTCTGAAAAAAAAAGCCAAACAACAAGTCCAAAATTCAAAAAATTTCTCAAACAATATTCCAGCTTATGATACTGGCAGTAGGTGCTATCGACCTCCATGATTTTTTCAATAGAAATAATTTAAATTTTTAAAGGAGTAATAAATATCAACTATTCTTTCAAAATTTTTTCCTTCAAAAAAAAAAAGTTTGTTTGTTTTGTTTTTTTTTATTGGTCTAGATAGATGCTATCAGGGACGATTTTCTCTTTGCCAACAATCAGTGGAAGATGATCCATTTTTGATCAAGTGAAAAATCTATACTACATATAAAAGCCTTTCTTTTTTTTTGTCCTTTTTTTTTTGTTTTGTAAAAATGACCCGCCCTCCCCCTCTTTTTATACGTTTCTCCCTTTACTTTTTTTTTTTCTTTTCACCCATTTTTTTATGTTTTTATAGAAACGGCCCACCGGCTCCCCTTTTATACCTTTTAAGTTTTCCTTTTACTTTTCTTTTTTTTTTCCTCCTCCCCCCCTTTTTGTACTTTTTTTTTAAAACTTTTTCAGCCTTATTTTTTTTTTCTCCCTTATTCCTTTTATGTTTTTTGTTCTCCTTTGTTTGCATATTCAGTGCATCATTTTTGTTTCTTTTTACCTTTGTATTCTTTTTTTATTGCTTTCCTCTATAGCATCTTATATATTTTTAAATTCACTTTATTTTTCATGCCTTCTTCATATTGGTTCCTAGGTATTTCCCTATTTACGTTTATTTTTCCCCAACAGTTACACTTTCAAATAATATTTGCTTCACAGATGTTATTCCTTCTAATTTATCATGTTGAAATATTTTCTATTACATATGTCTTTATTCAAATATTTTTTAAAGGGCCTTTTTCAACTATTAGTATCTCATAGTAAACCAAATTAATTTTTCTTGCACAAATTTGCCTCATTTGTCCACACATACTTATACTTTCTCTCTCACACACACTTAAAACGAAAACACTCTTTTGATTGAAACGTGCATTTTCTATCTATATGCTCTTTATTTATTTATTAAATCGTAAGCTTTTTTAACTAAACTATTAGGAGAATAAAAAAGAGCAAACCTAAATTTTAGGAAGAAAGTTTTATATATTTATCTTAAAATAAAGCAAGAAATGCATGCGCAACCGCATGTGCTTATAACTAGTATTTATAAATGTGTGATCAGCTTGTGTACATCTCATGAAATTCCTATATGTGATTTTGTATGAACAGTATGTACTTATGCAACTTTTGAAAGACTTTTTATGTATTCCTTCTTCTCTCTTTTTTTTTTTTAAAAAAAAGAAACTGTCTTCAAAAAAAATTTTCAATGTAAAATTTCACGAAAACCGTCACAAAAGGTCAATATTTGTCACGCCCCAGAGTACGGGAGGTGACGTGGTGGTTTAATTAAGTTAATTAAATAAAGATTTAGTTAAAATCAGGGTTTAAAATTCAAATTTATAATTAAAATGTGATAATTTTAAAATTTATTTAAGTAGATTAATTTAAGGAATTAAAATGAACCATTATAATAATTAAATAAATAAAAATAACATTAAACAATTAAATATGAAATGGAACGCGTATGAGTCTCACATATTGTGCACATACATGTAGTACTGACAATACAACCACAGTCCAAAATAAAAAAATAAGTTAAGAATCTTACATGCCTTGAATTGTATCTTAACCTACCCAATCTTCTACTGATAGTAAGTCCGGTCAGCGGACTCTTCTCCAATCCTAAGCTGATGTCCACCTAGGGTTAAGATTTTAAAACAAATAAAAATATGAGCGAAAGGCTCAG
>CAMOHE010048369.1:0-104885 GCA_946598075.1 Artocarpus hirsutus
TATATATATATATATATATATATATATATAGACACACATATATTATATTAAATTTATGAATCCACAATTTCAAAAAGAACAAAAGGTGAGTCTGTCCTATAATAATAGTTTTGCGTGTACTATTTAACAACTAGGAATCTCTTGTTGAAATTTTTTTTGACAATTGTTATCAGTCTTTATTTTTATAAGAGAGAGAAATAATCTATATAAATATCCCCTTTATTTTTGTTTAAACCATGACTTAAAACTTCGTTATTCATAAAGTAGTAAGTTATAATTAGATTAAGACTCAATGTTTTATAAGCAATAGTTTTTTATCCTCATAAAAATGAAATATAGATATGGATTAATTTTTTGAAATAGTTATGTATCTATTTTTTCAATTTTCTTCTTGCTTAACAGATCTCTGAGAAGTTACAGTCTCAAGGGCAGGATTCCACGTGAAATTGCCAACCTCACACATCTTGAAAAGCTGTAAGACCATTTTTTCCCCTTTGTTCGAAAGGCTAAAAGGCCCTTTTTCATGTATGCGTTTACTTTTGTAACTATTTTTCATCCAAGTGGTACGCTAGACCGAGAGCACTACTGGTGAGACCCGCATTTTTTATTTTTTTTGGATAGGTGTTAATCAAACCAGAACTTTTAAATAAAAAAATTATTTTAATAAAATATAATTCAAATTTTGAAATTTATGGTTTACGAAATTGTGAATTCATATTGTGGTTGAGTTTTTATTTATTAAATATTTTATAATTGAAATATGAGTTTATCAAAATTCAAATGAAAAAAATGTTTAGGGGTAAGTTAAAACTTTTCTAAAAGATTTAATATAAATATTGCAAAATCTAAAACTTTAGTTGGCCAAAATAAGAAGTAAAGTGCAAAAGTAACCTATTTTTAGGCTTATATAACATAGAGGCCCCTTGGATAAGTGGGGGCAATTCTTAATGTGGCTCTACCACTCCATGAGAGTGGCGATCTGTACTCTTTTTTCTTTTTAGAGTGTTTAGAACCTTGGTCCAAAACAACCACTAATTTAAACCATCTTAAAATATTGTACGTGTAAGAGCTTTATATTATATCTTATTTTGGCTTTACACTGTAGTATGTAAGAGGTTTATATTATTTGAATTCAAACCAATTGTTTTTAAAACATGCTAAATTATCCCCTTAAATTTCATCTAGAAGGTTTTATAGTAAGATGTTGGGGATTGTACAAGTTTCGCACTCTGCTTGATCTATTGTCAAGTCCTCTCCACTTAGTTTAGGATTTTTTTTCCCTTTCACTAATTATTTGAGTTAAATTTAGATACTTAGATTTTTATATTTTTTTATTAAAAAATTCTTAGAGGAGTAATAAAGATTTACATTTTAAAAAAGTCCCTACTAGGGGTTTTTTTTTTTTTTTTGTTTCGTTCAAATATATGCTGCTGCACTGTCTCTTGCGTAGAGGAAGTCAGGCCAGAGTCTGATGCTGCCCAAGGACAGTTCCTTAGACTACCAGCCCCTTAGAAAGGAAGCCTAAGGAAGTAATGGTTTTGGCTTCTAGGGTAAGGCAGTTGTCCTGGGTTTTGGGAAAGAAATCTGGCACTAGCTTTGGGGTGGGGGGGCGAGGTCTTCTGGTTTTGGCTAAAGATGGCCTTGGTGTGTGTCACACCCTAGAGTACGGGAGGTGACGTAGTGGTTTAATTAAATTAAATTAATTAAATAAAGATTTAGTTAAAAATTGAGTTTTTGGATTTAATTTATAAATAAAAGTGAGATAATCTTAAAATCGTTCATAGAGAATAAATTAAAGAAATAAAATAAACCATCATAATGATTAAGCAAATAAAAAGAACATAAAAAATATTTAAATATGAGGTGGAACGAGTATGGGTCCCACTGGCTCACATATTGTGCAGACACATGTGGTACTGACAATATTCTCATACAACCACAGTCCAAAATAAAAGAATAAGTTGAGAGCTTATATGCCTTGATTTGTACTACAACCTACTCAAATCTTCTATTGGTCGTAAGTCCAGTCAGCGGACTCTTCTCCAATCCTAAGCTGATATCTACCTAGGGTAAGATTTTAAAACAAACAAAAACGTAAGCGAAAGGCTCAGTAGGACTATATTTTAAAATAAACAAGTAAATATTCTAATAGAACTTTCTTAAAGAATAAATAATTAAATAAATCAAATAAGTATTTTCATTTACTAAAATTTCATTAAAAACAGTTTGTCAAGAGTACCTTTTAATTCTCTTGGGCAAACCAAATATTCATCACCGAAGTGGCCCAGCTGGGTTTCGGGACCTACTCCCAAGGTCGCGCACTACATGACCCGATCTCTGTTATGGCATCATGCCCATATATCTTTCTTTAATTATTAAAATCTCTGTTTACCAAATATAATTATTAACATTCATTATGAAGTTCATTATGAACATTTCTCAATCAACCGTGTGTAAAGATATTTAAACAAAATCATTTCCCAATCAGTCATCGAAAACATTTGATAAAAATCCATTAATGGCTTAAATCATTTTGAAATAGGGCTACCAAAGAAAAGGGGTAGAAGTCCTACCTCAATACTCGTGCCAGTGTCCCACACCGTAATCCCGGTCCGCTATACGTTACCTCCACGGATCCACGCACAATCTTAAATGAAAACTAGGTCTATTAGTATCTAACCCGAGATATCCTAGATTATTAAATCATCTCATGGTGTCCTAGTGTGCCATTTAGGTTTATAAAATCATTTTATAAAATCAAAATTTCAATCGGGGTTCAAAACAGTGAAAACGGGTGAAAAATCATAAAATTAAGTTATGCTCGGTCGGCCTGCCGGTCGCCCTGGTTCGGCCGGCCGAACTATACAGTTTGACCTACCAGGGGTCCAAGTCCGGTCGGCCAAAGTTTTTCATGTTCGGCCTGCCGGTCGGATGAATCCGGCCTGCCGGTCGGATGAATCCGGCCTGCCAAACGCTTGAATCCGGCCTGCCAAAGATCAAGTTTGGCCTGCCGATCTGGAAAAATTTTAGAATTTTTCAGGCACGGGTTCTCAGCCTCCCGAGCCCTAATCTTCAATC
The DNA here is from genome assembly GCA_946598075.1 of Artocarpus hirsutus. Classification (NCBI taxonomy): domain Eukaryota; kingdom Viridiplantae; phylum Streptophyta; class Magnoliopsida; order Rosales; family Moraceae; genus Artocarpus; species Artocarpus hirsutus. Next base: position 3,079 of record CAMOHE010048369.1, read on the forward strand.
CAACCTATTTTTCTCAGTTCTCAGGCATGGGTAATGATCAAAATTGATAAATAAACATTATGAAACACTTTTCAACTCATTAAAACAAGATTTAAGCAAGATTTTCACAAAAATCCAAAAATAGAGAAAATAGAGAAAAATGAAAAATCTTGAATTAAATCCGCTTTTGATGAGACCAAGTTTACATTCTAGCTAATCTAAGTTCATCTAACCTAGATTGAAAGTTCTCTAAGCTTAGAAATGCTTAGATTTCAAAATGGAAGAAAATTTAAAAAATTGAAAAAGTTTAGAAAATTTAAAACTAACCTTGAATCGAAGCTTTGATTTGAGTTTGTGGTTGCTTAATTACATTCCCGAGCCTTCAATCCATAATCTTGAAGCTTCAAATTTGATTTTGTTTCAAAATTTTGAGAGAGAATGGGAGAGAGAGAGGGAAAACCGAGAGAGAGAGAGAAGAGAGAGATAAGCAAGTGAGTGAGGACGAGTGAGAGAGAGTGAAATTTATAAAGAGAAGGGAAGCAGTTTTCAATACCACGTCCCGCATGTGGTTTTCCAAAGTGGGACGTGTTGGTCATTTGACAAATTGTTCGTTTTAAAAATTTAAATAACAATTAAAAATAATCAAGAATAATTAAAAATCACTAAAATAATCAAAAATATCATAAATTTAGAAATTTCATATAATGATCAAACCAAGTTTAAAATATTAATTATGACACACTAATTCATCACTTAATACACTAATAACACTTAATTAACTTTGGGGTGTTACAGTGCGTGACGGAAGGTGTAGGTGGAAGGTGTCCTCTTCCTCCTTTAGTTGTTGATGTACCAATGAGATTTGGGGAGGCTTTGGGTGGTAGGGAAGATATGGCGTTCACCACCAGTAGGGGCAAAGATTTTTTGCTCTTTCTTCTTCGAGAGGGAGATGAGGTTCCAGGCTTTATAGAGGTCTTGTTTCTAGTGGAGCGGTGAATTGGGTGTGGTATATGGGTCTCTTAGCGATGAAGGATGGCAACAGAAGATAAAACTAGTTAGTTGCACTATGATGGGCCCATCTATTCCTGACGGCAAATGCTTCGACTCTGGAAGTTTTGTCCTTGACCTTTCACTACAAGAAAAACTACATTTAACGATATATTATTTACGACATGTAGTTTTTAAATGTCGTTGAAAAGTACATACAACGACTTCTCCAACTAAGATGTCGTTAATAACATTTGAAACAATAATTAACGACATCTATATAGATGTCGTATTAAAGGTCTCCTTTTAACGATAATAGTTTAGTGTTGTTAAATTATTTAACGACAAGTAAGAGATGTCATTAAAGTCTTGGAGATTTCATGACATCCCTTATAGACGACATGTTAACAAGTGTTGTTTTTAAAGGGTGTCGTAGAATCTCTAAGGTTTTGACGGCATCTCCTACTTGTCATTAAATAATTTAACGATACTAAACTATTGTCATTAAAAGGAGACCTTTAATACGACATCTATATAGATGTCATTAATTATTGTTCAAATGTCGTTAATGGCATCTTTGTTGGAGATGTCGTTGTATGTACGTTTTAACAACATTCAAAAACTACATGTCGTAAATAATATGTCGTTAAATATAGTTATTCTTGTAGTGTTTGGGTTTTTCTAGTGATTTTTAATTTTTGATTTTATAGAATAATTGCATTGGAGATCCTGCCGCATCCGGTTGTGTTAATAACGGTGTTAGTTTCCTCACCTCCGGTTCTAGTTTGTTTGTCTCCTCTACCTACTATTTGCAATAGGTGTGTAGATCTCTAGCTAGACTATTATCTAGTTCGTGTTGTTTATGTCTCTTTGTGAGAGGGTTTGATTTCAGTCAACTGATATAATCCATCAAATGTTGTGATATTCTAGAATGAGCGCTTTGTTGAGCTCTAGTCTTTGTATCGAACAGGCTTTTTCCTCTTTGGATCTCAATACTTGAAATTTGTTTTTGTGCTATTGTCATCCTTATTGATAGATTCAATCAATGGTTATGATCGAATTCCCTTATATGTGACTTAGTTTGTAACCTTTTTGTTTTAATGAAGTTTGCATTTCAAAAAAAAAAAAAATCTTAGAGAAGGGGGCTTGACATATGATTAGAAAAAAAGGACATTTGTAGTGAGTATTTCTTTTAAACTTAAGAAAGTAAATATAATGTTTTAAAGATGTGAAGAAAATAACATATTAATTAGGTTAAAAAATTATTTGTAACTAAATATGCATACTACTTATTTCAAATATTTTAAAACCTGTTATTCATTTCTTAAAGTTTTAATAAACCCGCTATTTATCTCTTTGTCAAAAGAAAAAGAAAATTCTACTAAGGTCCATTTAGTTAGAACATGCTAAAATTCTTTCGCCTAATAATATAAGTTGCTCTCTTTTGTTATTTATTAAAAAACCCTTTCGATTCGTAAAATCGATGGAATCTACAACTTGTATAGAAAAGGGAATGAGTTTTGTACTTCAACAAAAAGGTTATAGTAATCCAATTAAAATCCATTATTTTTTTCACTTAGTAGGATATAGCAGTAGATAGGCCAACTATTAAAATCGTTAAAACAAATAGTATATCTACAAAGGTTGAAAACTAATAGGCCACATTCACTATTTAGTTTTCCAAATATACCCTTTCATTTCTCTCTTTCCTTACAAACACTTCTCTGATTTTTCCAAAAAAAAAAAAAAAATGAAAATATAGTAAATAGCATATTTGACCCTAAGAGTTGAAAATTATAGGAGCACTTTTAAATAATAGTAAATCATGACACATTAATCAAGACACATTTATATAATACTAAAAATATCCCTAATGTAGAGCACAGTTGGAACTATTTGATTCGTGATTTAAATCATAGTTTAAATAATTTTGTTACAATATTTTCTCTCACAAAAATTTAAATCTTCATTCAAATCTATAAATCAAATGGATTCTTGGATTTTCTCCATTTTCGTTTATTTCACAGCTTTCTCTCTCTCCTGTTTTCTCTCTCTTCTTCTCTCTTGACTTTCACGGTCATAGCGTCCGTTCTCTCTCTCCTCTTCCTTTTCTCTTCCCCTCTTGAGTTTTTCATGTTCATAGCTTCCTTTACTCTCTCCTCTTTCTCTCTCTTCCTCTCTCTCGGTCGTCAAAACTTACGCATCGTGAGCCAAGATTGCCACCATCGCCGCTTAAGCTGACGTGTCAACCTCCTCTATCTCCGATGACTCTATCAACGAACGTTGATCTTAGCCATATCAGCCCAGCTATAAGATCCTCTATCTGTGCCACTGCTTGTTGAGGTCGAGGCCAATCCTCAATCTGATGGCTGCCGAAGTTCTGTTATGTTTTTTGTTTTTTGTTTTTTTCGTTTTTTTGTTTTTTTCTGGAAATAGATTTTTGTTGTTAATTTGGAATGGTATTTTTTTTTTAAATTTTTAATGATTTTTTCTGCAAAAAGTAAAACATTTGCTGTATTTTCGGAGTGGCAACGTCGCCGGTGCTGGTCGTATTTGGTGATATTGTAGGTCAATATTTGTATTTAATGTAAATATAGTATTTACACGTTAACGCAATGTTAACAATATATTTACACGTTAATACAATGTTAATATGTTAATACTATACTTTTTAGCTGATGGTGGTCCGATGAAGTGGCCAGTAAATTTATGTATTTACACATTGATAATATAGTATTAACATGTTAATACTATATTACTCAGCCTTCGACGATCTGACGAAGTTGTCGGTATATTTTTTATTATTTAAAAATATAATATTATTAAGTAAAAATAAAATTTTTCAGCCATTATTGGCACTAATGAGGGAGAAATGTGAGAGATATGAACGAGAAAAAGGCGCTAAGCATTTTGAGATTTTGTTTTCAATTTCACAAGAGATATCTATGAAGTGCTCTTCCAGTCTCCTCTCTAGATCGCCGTTGAGGACAGCAGTGGATCTTCCCATCCTTATTGCGAGCTGGGCTCGCCACTTTCTTCACCATGGCAAGGATCCACACCGTCGCAATCCACCGTTGGTGAGTCGCCGTCATGATTTGTAGTTGATGTTCTTTGCATGACCCATCGGTGAGGACCTCTGCGGTTGATTTGTTCTTGACATGTTCTTGATCTGTGCAAAGTTTGGAATTTGTTTTGAAAAATAAATGTTTATTATCTTGATTTTCAACAAGCAAAGCCCATTTCATTGATATTTTCCGTTTGGGAATCCATTTATGTCTTTCCATTCATCAAAAAGTGAGAGAGGAAGAGGGATGAGAGAAAGAGAGTGGAGAAAAGGAGGGAGCAAAGTTGCCAATAGGGATAAATTTGGTGTTTTGTACCGTGTTAATACAAATTTTACATTATTTTGGCCTATTTATTAACATTTGTCAGAACTCATGCTATTAATTTTATTCTCTCTTAAATTTCGATATTTCCCTTCTTCTTTCTTAAGTGCATTGATTTAAGTTTAGTTTACTAATTGGCTAAATCATTTTTTTAAAAGAACCGGCTTAATCATTTTCGTACACTTAATACATCAGTTTGTAAACTCTGTGCGTGCATTCTAACTTCTTAAATTAAATTAATCTTTTAATTTATTACATTTTTAAATTTGTAACATTGATTAGGAATATGCATATAGTTAGTTGCTTTAGGCGGATATAGAAAAGCATTTTAAAAATCTGTTAGAAGTTTATTTTTCTTTCTTTTTATTTGTTTATAAATTTATTTTATTTGTGTCCTGATCGTTGGTCACATGTTAGAGTTAAATATTTTTAAAGTAATTGTTATATAAATAAATGTGATACATATTATATCTTTTGTTTTTACACGTTACGTTATAAGAGTGGCCTTTCACAAATGACCAAATAAGTCTTAAAAAATTAATTAACCAATTACCAAAAATATTTGATAAGATTAATATCTTCATATAGCTCTCTCAGTGACTTCCAAGTAGAAGCATTCCAAAACAATGTACTGAGAAAATTTTTTATATTTTTTGTTTGGAGATGTAAATGTCATAACTGTTTAAGTTCAAGTCTAATAGGTTGCGTTAACATACCAACTTATATATTTTATAAGAAAAAAATAATTGAACAAAACCATTCTTCGCACTCACACAATGTTAATTATTTATTACAGCAATAGCTTCTTATGAAGTTCTTGTCAAAAAAGAAAGTAGCAAATATTATTGTTACCAAGGGGTGCTAGTAGATATATATACGAGGATTTAGTACGGTGTAAGTTCTTCCTTCTTTTGCACTACAATAATATGAACTTATTAATTACAGTGATCTGACCCGCAACAACCTTTATGGCTCGCTCCCAGTAGAATGGACAAGATTGAAAAACTTGAATCACATGTAAGCACAATCATAATGGTTCTTGTTCTATTCTCTATTTACCTTTTTTTTTTTTCTCAGAATATTAGTCTGTACTTGCTTTAGTAGGTGCTAACCCTCAAAATTTTTCTTGTAGCTCTCTTACTGCCAATCGTTTAGCGGGACACATTCCAAAGGAATGGGGAAACTTCACTAATCTCACTTACTTGTATATTTCGATTGATAAACTTTTTAACGCTCAAGTTTCCTTCAGCTTGCGGCGTTTTGTTTTCTTCTTCTAATTGCCATTCACTTGAAACTGATCAATTTGTAGAAGCTTAGAAGCCAACAATTTTTCTGGTCCTGTCCCTGACGAGCTTGGAAAATTGGTCAACCTAACAGACCTGTAAGTCATAGTATAAGTACGATTGTGAGTCAAGATAAGCACGTTTCTTTTTGAATAAATTTTGGGTCTTTCTCCGGTAAGGAAGGGTATGTTTCTAACGTTTCATTCATATGACGGCTAAAAGACAAGGTCCTGCCAATAGGTTATTATTAGTGTTATTTTTTGGTTCCCACAAGAAATATATTACCTAAATTTTCAACTTGGTTGGTAACTTTCCGCGTTGAATTTCTTATGTTATTAGGGTACTCTCCTCCAACAAATTTGTGGGACCTTTGCCAGAAACACTTGTTAACCTGAAGAAGTTGACGAATCTGTAAAGCTCTGATTAAATTATTTGATGCGTATTTAATCTTACATATTGTTATTAAGATAAATTGACATTGTTTATCTTTGGGAATGGGCAGGAGGATAAATGATAATAGTTTTGAAGGTAGTATACCAGAATTTATTGGGAAATTGACTGAGCTCGAGAGATTGTAAGATATTTTTCAATAGAAATATATCTGAATCCTAAAATTATTTTTTTGATAGAATCATAAAATTAATTAATCCTTTTAATTTTTTTTTTTGCGTTATAATGAAGGGAAATGCAGGCAACCGGAATGAAAGGACCGATCCCGGCTGACATCTTTCACAGTTTAGAAAATTTGAAGGACTTGTGAGTAAAAGAAACATTGAACTTAATTTACAGTGGCCAGTTGCATCTTCAGTATTGTTTTCTCGTTCTTGTCATCTCTCTCATGTCTCTTTAATAATATCATAATGTCACTATTAAAATTATGTCTTGTCGATTAAAATTTTATGTCACATCAATTAAAATGTCGTATTACTTAAAAAATTTTAATTAACGTGGTGTTATTGGAGGACACGAGAGGAGAAAGGGAAAAAAAAAAAGGAACATGTCAGCCAATTGAATCCACAAAAGCCTGCAATATAACTAGCTGTTTCATGTGAATTAAAAGAATTCAGTTCCATTACTTTTATCTTTTTTTTTTTTTCCTTGCAGGAGGATATCTGATATGGAAGGAGTGAAGTCTGCTTTTCCTACTTTTAACAGCACTTACAAAATAAAACACTTGTAAGTGGCACCCAATTTTTTTAGATGTTTATTTATTAATCCATTTTTTTACTCAAAATACATGCCCCGCAAAATTCAATGAGGAAGTTAATCTCTAACCTCTCTTCAGGATATTGAGAAACTTGAATTTATCTGGACCGATCCCACCAGCTATCTGGCAAGCTGACGGCAGTAAGGATCGTGAGATGCTGTAAGTTTTACTGTAACGTTGCTTTACAATTGTGTAATAACTATTATGTGCATGAAGAATATAAAAGTTTCTGTCTATATTTTTTATTTATATTTTGAAAGTGCAAGATGAAGAACAATTCATTTAAACTCAAAAATAGGTAAACCTCCCATATGGTTCCCGAATTTTATTCCTGTCACTATGATCCCTAACTTTGAAAATGCCTGAAACTTAAGCTTGATTTATCCGTTTGTTTCAATTTAGTCCATTTTATTAATTGAGTGTTAAAAAGAGGACACATATACATTTGATGCTGATAGGAAATAGAATTTTGCGGATAGAATAGAGAATACTGTGCCAAACGAATATCATCTCTATTTTGTTCACTTCTTCACACCCAACTCCTTAAAAGGACTAAATCTGAGTCCAACTGATAGATCGAAGTTAAATTCAAGATGATCTAAAGGTGATGGACTAAGTAGGATTGACTATAAAATTCAGGTTCTTTTTGTAGAATTAGAAAAAAGAGGGTTACTTTCATTGAATAGTTCTTAGACTTAAAATATCCTAAAACTTATCTTGATTTATCAGTTTGTTTTAGTTTTAGTCATTTTTTAACTAATTGAGTTTTTAAAAACAAAACAAAATATATGAATAACATTTGGTTATTAGAGTGTTATTTTATATTTTTGAGCCTAAATCATGTGCATGTTTCATGTTCTAATAGTAAAATAGAATTTTCTATCAAAATCACCTGTATATTTTATCTTTTTTTTTTTTTGCATCTAATTGATGAGGAGAACTAAAACTAAATTACAGATTAAGTTTGAAACATTTTAAAAGCCAAGGGCTAAAGTGAAATTGAGGATAAATTTCATCAATCTGAGACTGACCAATGAGAAGCATTCCAAGAAATATGGACAATATCCAACTGATGTACTATTATATACGGCATATATAATACCAGTTAATTGTCTCCTCTTTATAATGTATTCAAAAAATCAACTATTCCGATCTGGATAATGAAGTCTTACAGTTTAAAAGTTCCTAATTAATTATGTTCAACGGACAAAGTTAGTTATATATATTCATGAGTAAAAGATATAACAAATAATTAACTCTGTGTATAATCATGACCGGGATCGTCATGATCAGTACGTACAAGATACGACTAATTTCTAGCTAATACGCCCACCTATTTTTAGCAAGGCAACGACAAGCTTTTTCAATAATATCTCTCCACGGAAGTGATTTAACAAAATTGTTGGTATGGGATCTTAATAATTACAGAGCTTCTAATAAAAAAACTAATAGAGATTATTACACATTTTACACGTTCTTTCTTCATGTTTACATTTTTTTGGAGAACAATGTTTACATTTATATATGTTCATCTTGTTCTAGTCGCCTCGTGTTTGCTTGGTTTTGTATATTCGAAGTGATATTATTTCTAATCTATAAATTTTTGATGATCCAAAATTATTATTTTGTGGTAATTGTGCAATTTTGCCAGAGACTTGAGCTTTAATAATCTTGAAGGAGCACTACCTGATGACACCACCCCACCAAAATTTACGTAAGCATATACTGACTAGAATATTTTATGTTTATTATGCTTCATGGAAGTGGTTAATATTTCTGTAATTTTGCATGTTATTGTCAGATTTTTGGGTGGCAACCGGCTAAATGGAAGCGTACCAAACCAATTTCTCGTTTATGGTGATAAGTATTTTGTGTAAGTCCTGAACTTAAACGACACGCTTTTGGTGGGATTTCATTCACATTCTTATTTTTTTTTATAAAATAATATATTATATAACGTCAATTGAAATACTTTATCAAATTGAGATAAATCAAAATGTTTTTGGACATGGGAGGGGTATTTTTTTTCACGGTCCGTCTTAGATAAATATTTCTATTGTGCATTTTCAAACCATTATATTTTATTTAAATTTGACAGTCGGAAGCAAATAGCTACTGGCAATTTTTTTTTATTACCTGTAGAGAAATCTCCACTTTTACTGCGCCACTTAATGTTTTCTTGTACTTTTTAGACATGTACATGTACGGTCACGGTATTATATATCGGGTGAAGGTCTCCTCAATCTCGTCGATACATATATAGTTAACATGAACATTAATGTCCATTTTAATGAGTCCTTCATATTAGATAGCTAAATTCTCTAGGCATGAGTCGTTACCATATTTTATAGCAACGGTCTATTTCAGTATTAACAATGGTTACAGTAACTACTAGTGTAAGGGACGTCGATTAAGCTTCCTCATATGCTCCCAACACCGGTAGATTTGTGCCCATCTCACCCCCTCATTATATTCTAGGGAACAAGATTGGGCTTTGGGCCTTGTGTTCTCAATATACATTAGAGGCCTGTAAGGTCTCATACGTAAGATCTTGATGGACTCTTCACCATTTTGTTTTGACACTTGATTCGAAGATGTAAATATGTTGATATTTTTTTAACTAGAAAAAACTAGGTTTATAGTATTATTATACCAATTATAAAATTTGGCTATAGCTTAAATCTGCATCTTCCATTAAACGTCAACGCCAATAAATTCTTTAATTATAATTTTTATGGGATTTTCTGCAGTGATCTTTCCTATAATAACTTTAACTGGTCAACCGCCAAGTGTTACCTACAGAGTGAATTTGGGTGAGAAACTTTTAGTCTTTAAGATTAATTGTAATTGCTATATATTATCTTTGAGTGGCTAAATTAGAACTTTTTTTTATTTTTTTTATTTTTATGCTTTATTTTTTTTTATTTTTTTAAATGAGGCAGGTCTGTAAACACATATCAAAGTTCCTCGATGAAGACCCAGTAAGTTTATTCTCTACTGCCACAATATATCACTTGCGCCATTTTATGGGTCTATTAGATCTCACAGGCTGGCATACAAATCTTTTTTGTATACACATAAATGCATACATAAATATATATATCTATATCTGCATATATCTATTATATAGATGTGGTGTTATTAATTCATAGATATATAAATTTCCTAATCCTGATGTCAAACTACAGCAAAGGACTTCTTCCGTGCTCAGATAAACCAGCCAATTGTCCAGAATGTACGTATTTGTTCTTGACATATATGAGTACTTACGCTTTTATCATAATTTTTAAAAAAGAGAGATAAGTTGAGAAAATGTTGAAAATAGGAGTTTTTATGTATTCACCCCGAGAAAATGTTGAAAATAGGAGTTTTTATGTATTCACCCCACTATATTACCACTCAGAATAAAAGATAGATATTATTAGAGCAAAAAGTCAGAAAATCCTCGGTCATCATATACACAAAAATTGCAAGGAGATGATATTTTTATAAGATTCAATTTTCAATTTATAGATTCTAGTATTCTTTTATGAAATTTAAGTAGCTTTGTTCAGGGCTGGATCCTGTCCCTTTTAAATATATATATATATATTTACTTTTCTATGTGGTATTTCTATAAACTTAGTTATATCCTGTTCATAAAAAAAATAACACTATGCTATTACTCAATAATGAAAACTATAACTCCCTCTCTTAACTAAAAAAATGCAATTTTTTTATTAAGTCTTTAATACTTTTTTTAAAAAAAACTTTTATGCGCCCAACTTGGCATTATTTTAGTATTAATGGTAAAAGATTTTACGTACGACCGGCATAGTAAATTGGCAGAATTTGACAAAGAGCAAAAAAAAAAGGTTTCAATCCAAGAAATGACTTCTTTATTTTTTTGCACTAAAAAATATATTTTTTTAAACAGATAAGTTATTTTAGTTTTTTTTAAAAAGATAAGAAAAATAATTGTAGCGAGGTAAGGAACCTCAATAGGATGAAAAAAAAAAGAGCCACTTTGGTAAGTCATTTGACCAAAAAGACTTTTTCTTAAACCCTTTTATAAAAATCTCCCTAGTAAATTAGTAATATGCATCCACTCTACAACAAATTGTAGTTTTAGCCACAATTTTTTTAGCTAAAAATGTAGTTTTGTGGCTAAAATGTGATTTTTGTTGCAAAATGAAATTTGTAACTGCTTATCATTCGTTAAAATTATAATTAGCAGCAAAAAGTACTTTGTCACTAAACGACTAAAATTAGAATTTTGACAAAAACTTGAACAATGTGACTACAAAATTTGGGTTTTGTAACTAGTTTTAAAGAATTAGCGACATAAAAAACAAAAAGCGACAAAACACATTTGTGTTACAACTACAACTACAAAAGCATTTTGTCACCAATACTATTCAAAATCTCCCCCACTTCAACGTTATTAACCTATGTAGAAGCAAATTTATTTTTTTTATTTTTATTTTTTATTTTTTTAGCTACAAATGCAAAGAATTTGTAGCTAGAGACTTTTATTCTTGAGGATGCATTTAAGAAAAATTTTGTAGCTAATTCTCCTAGCTATAAAATTTTGACATATTGGTTCAAAAATGGTTTGTAGCTAATTTTAACCTATTTGTTACTACCATGAAAAAAATAACAAAATGCATGTGACAGATCGTCAATCACTGCACATTAATTGTGGTGGGGACAATGTAACCATTGAAAACGACAAGGGTAGTCTTCTATACGAAGGTGACAACATTAAGAATGAAGAGACTGCTGCAATGGACGCCATTCAAACATACTGGGGATTTAGCAGCACTGGAGAGTTCATGGACAATGATAATGAAGGAGAAGATCGATATCGTTTCGAAAGCAGTAACTATGATAAACGGAATTCATCACTACTCTTGTACACTACAGCAAGAAGATCTCCCCATTCTCTCATCTACTACGCATTTTGCCTGGAAAATGGAGTTTACACAGTGAAACTTCATTTTGCAGAGATAATATATACAGTTGCAGATGGTAAAGAATATAACAGCCTTGGAAGACGCATATTCGACGTATACATTCAGGTATGTTGAATGTATAGTATGTAAAGCTATCAAAATGGTCTGCTCCAAACTGGTCGGCACATGGCTTGCTTCTATTGCGTGGTGTCTGACCTAGACACCAAGGTCAGACCTAGGATTTTGGTATTTTCTAAAAATTTCTAAAAAAAATTCTATGTTAAACATATGGGATCTGGCTCGTCCCGCAGTGTCGGAACCAACAATAGTTAAGGGGGCATAAATTAAATCAAAATTTTAAATTAAAACTGCAACAAATTAGTAGTTCAAAAACTAATGAAGTTAGTCAGTAGTATAGTCGATTTTTTGTTTACTTGATATTTTAAGTTTGAAATAAAAACTACTTCAAGTCAAGACTTAAGATTTAAGTGAACTTTATTCTAAAAGAAATTATGTAGATGTGACAATTAAAAAAAATTTAGGGGGCAATTAACAAATTTTATGTGCCCTGCTCATTTTTGTTTTGGAGCCCACATGTGCGGGTCAATGTCTATTTTCATAAGGAGAATTTTCATAAATGCTAATTTTTTGAAACTTACTTTTTATAAATATGACATATATTTAAGTGTGATGCAACTTAAACAAATATTATGAATAGTCGTATGACACAAATCATAAATGCTAATTTTTTGAAACTTACTTTTTATAAATATGACATATATTTAAGTGTGATGCAACTTAAACAAATATTATGAATAGTCGTATGACACAAATTTTTTTTTTAACCGTGGCATAAATAAACAGGTCTTTTAAAACTTGTGGCATAACATGAAAATTTTTTTTTCTACAACTCTAAAGTACAAACTCTGATAAAAGTACACTACTAGACTTATCCTCATAAAAAAGGATTAAATAAAAGAGAAATGAATGTTTTATTTATTTATTTTCTGATAAATGAACAATGCAAACAAATCAACCACATGGTCTTTAAGATGAGATAATCCTATGGCTTCTAAGTGGACCTCGTTTAGTGACCTATTTAGGTAATTGCGGACTGGAAGACTAACAACCTCGTGGCATCTAAAAAGAAAGGAACGAGGCTAGCTAGTACGTTTTACTTTTAAGTTTTCTTCAAGCTGAAACAATCTTTTGCAGGGTAAGAGAGAGTTGACAGATTTCAATATAAATGAGAAAGCCAATGGAACTGGTGAACCTGTTGTGGTACCCTTCAATGTTAGTGTGACGGACCATACCTTGGAGATCCGGTTGTATTGGGCAGGGAAAGGAACTACTTGCATTCCTAGCAGGGGAAATTATGGTGCTCTGATATCTGCTATATCTGTGTGTCACAGTAAGTCATTTTTATCCGCTAAAAACAATGTGGCTTTTCCTTTTCTACTCAACAATATAATAGGGGAAAACTTTAATCATACATAGAAGCAGCAATATCTTTGCTCAAGTTATGTACTTTACGGTTATGGTCTAATGAAACTTTGCTATGAGATATATTTGAACCATATAGAGGAAATTAAATTAATTTCTTTGATTCTTGTTTTACAATATTGACCATAACATATTTATGTGATTTTTTAATTTTCAGGTTCTAAAGGTCATTGTGAAGGTGAGTTTTATAATTTAAATATTATAAAGTCATGTTTTCTGGTTGTTTGGTTTCCTGACTGGCGTATCATTTCCACTTGCAGAACGTAAAACAAAAAGTAGGACAGCTATTGTGGCAGGTGTTGTGACTTCAGTTGTGTGCTTAATCATCTTCCTCATCGGCATAATCACTTGGAGAAGGCATTACCGAAACAGATATATGAGGCACAGATCAGGTTTGTGATCGAAGATTCACTTTTAGAATGTGAAGGTGCAAATTAATAAACAAAGTTCATTTGCATTTGTTTGGTATCCTTTTGAATTATTTCCTATACAATAATGTAATAAATCCTACTGATTGTTCCAAATCTACTAGCAGACCTTACGGGGCTAGAGCTAATAACGGGTTCCTTTACTTTGAGGAAACTACAAGCTGCAACTAACGATTTTAGTCCCGAAAACAAGATTGGAGAAGGTGGTTTTGGAAGTGTTTACAGGGTATGATCATGTATGCCAGACAATGTTGTGTATATGTTGCTTGTACCAATTACATGTTGAAATTGCTTCCCAATTTCAAGAACACGGAATTTAAAAAGTGTAGTTATGCCAATGCATGCAGGGTCAATTATCAGATGGTACAGTTATTGCAGTGAAGCAACTGTCTTCCAAATCAAAGCAAGGAAATCGCGAATTTGTGACTGAGATAGGCATGATATCTGGTTTGGAACATCCAAATCTCGTAAAGCTTTATGGATGTTGTATTGAAGGAAACCAATTACTGCTGGTATATGAATACATGGAAAACAATTGCCTTGGCCGTGCTCTTTTTGGTAAACTTTTTATCATTTAATCCTTCTCTATTGTATACTATATGAAAATCCATACTAAAATCTGAAGCACTAGATCGTTTTGGTTGCTATATAGTAAATGCTATTGAAAAGTAACATTACGTATATCACTTTGCCATCTGATCATGGTGCAGGAACCAATGGTCCGAAACTGGATTGGGAAAGGAGGTTCAACATTTGTGTTGGAATAGCCAAAGGTATTTGCTTTCTTCATGAAGGGTCGGCACTCAAGATTGTTCACAGAGACATCAAGGCTACAAATGTGCTGCTCGACAGGGATCTTAATCCTAAAATATCGGACTTCGGTTTGGCTAAGCTTCATGAAGAGGAGAACACTCATATTAGCACTCGAGTTGCTGGAACTATGTAAGTCAAATATCTTTGTAAGTTTTTACATCTTAATGTACTACGACTTACAAAATAAATAACTTCCCTCACTATACGGATCCTGCTCTATTGGCTTTTATTAGAGGATATATGGCTCCAGAGTATGCGCTATGGGGTTATCTGACGGAAAAGGCGGATGTTTACAGCTTTGGTGTAGTTGCATTAGAAATTGTTAGTGGTAAATGCAATACAAGCTACAGGCCACAAAATGAATGTGTTTGCCTTCTTGATTATGTAAGTTAGGAAAAGACCTTTTTCTATTGTTCCTGCATATATGACTTGAAATTTTGTTGGGTCATGTCCTTTGTTAGTTAGTTCATTATTCTCTCGCAGGCCTTTGTTTTGCAAAAGAAAGGAGACTTGTTGGAGATTATGGATCAAAAATTGGTAAGTGAATTCAACAAGGAAGAGGCGAAAAGAATAATCAAAGTTGCTCTTTTGTGCACAAATGCGTCTCCGGTGCTAAGGCCTACGATGTCGGAAGTGGTCAGCATGCTTGAAGGAAATACCATTGTTGAGGAACTCATCCATGATCCTGGAATCTATGGTGATGAGTTTGGAAATGATTTGAGATTTAAACCTCTCAAAGCCTACCATCAACAAGTTCAAAAGAAGAGCAATGAAATTGAAAAACAGGGCAAAAATTCTGATTCAGACGCATCACGAATCGAACCCTCCAGAAGTACTTCTGCACAAGATCTCTACCAGATAAATCCTGAATCCTTGAACATTTCTGGTCATGATCTCTACAAGATCAATCCGGATTCCATGGACATCAGTGACATTTCTTCTAATCTCATGTCCAATCATAGTTCTTGAACCCTATACTAGTATTCTTTTCCTGTCCTCGATTGCGCTAATACATATTTCCATCCAAACTTTTTGTGTAATACAACAAGTGAATTTGAGTTGAATTATTTTGCATGAAGTTTAGTCCTTTTCAAAATTTGATTCTAAATAATTTTTTGCTCATAAAAAAAAGGTACGTTGAGTTGAGTGCAGGATAGTAGACGCACTGAAGATATAGACACATTTTATAGGATAATGCTGACAATTTTTGCAGGCTCCGTGTATTACGGTATTGAGAAAATTACAAATGAAAATTTCAAAATATTGTAAGAATAACAAAAATTACACAATAATTATCATAATAATTTTACTTTAATTTTGTGTATATAACTACATAATAATTATTTTAATGATATTAATTTTTTTATTTTGTAATATTGCAAAAATTTTGTTATATTTCAACTGTGTCACCAAAATATATTATATTTCTCGCTTTGTAGGATATATATTATTGAGGTTAAGAGTTTGATTCCCATACTTGTTAATAAATAAATAAATAAATAAGGGATATTTATCTTCTTATTGCAATGCCTTCCTTACGGACGTCACAGATATCGTTACATTCATTCATTGCATACTTTTTTTTTTCTAGGATAAACTATTTTATAATATAATTTTGAAGACATAAATTAGAAAACATACCCAGGATCTATGCATACTTTTTATTATTATTATTATTATATATATATATTTTTAAATAACATAATCATTATATGATAACTTAATCCATTTTTTTATAATAATAAATTACTTGATTATAAACATCTTTTAATTAGTTTATTATACCGAACATTAATTCCATAAAAGATCAAATCAATTAAAATTTGTTTGTACAGTTCGCCAGGCCAAACAATAAAAAAAAATATTTTGTTTAAAATCCAGTCTTGATGTTTCGAAGGCGAAAGAAAATTGATAAAATAATAAAGTTAAAGTGTTCTAGTTCAAATCTTAAAAGTCCATCAAATAAACATACTCAAAAATTATAAAACATAAAAAAAATAAACATAGTTTCAAAATTTTAAAACTTCTTTTCTTGGCTTCTTCCGTTTGCAATTCATCGTCCTTAGCTCACACGCCCATCAGTGTCTTCCACCTATTCCATAACTCGCTTACCTTTGTCTGCAACATGATGTAAAACTTGATTAAGCTAATGCTTAGTAAGTACATTTGTAAATCTCACAACTTAAAATATTTTATGAACATCATTATCATCGTCATCATAATAGTGCACTAGGCACATTTTCATAGGAACATATCTTTTATTTCATTGTCCATATTAAAACTTTATTCATTTTATCTTAAGGGCCCAAGTGTTGTACCATAACACCATCATCATAGGCGTGTCGTCATGAGAGGAGAGGGGTAGCTAATTTCAAACTAAACTTGACATCATATCATATCATAACTTAACATATCATTGGGTGTGCACCACTTATTTAGGTGATACATATATACATACTTATACTTTCATGCTTTGAAAAACATTATCATCAAAACATGCATAAAATTTTATACCTTAAAAACTTCATAATAATACTTCATGTAAAATCATCATGAGAAATCATCATAAAACCATCATGAACATAGATTTCATAAACTCATACTTTTCATAAATTCATCATGTTGCAGGTAAGAATGTACTTATCTCAATAAGCTTACTTAACTTTACTTTTGTAGGTGACGATGCCGTGGTCTCGATGTGTTTACTTCACATTGTGTTCATGTCATACATTCATAAAATGGCAATTAACATTTATTTTCAATGAATTAATCACCACAACATAACATCCATTTCATATAATATCACATTTACATTCATTTCTTGAAAACATAAATTTATAACATATTTCATTAACTTTAAAACATTTTAAAAAAACTATCAACACAATTACATTTTTGACTTACAAGAATTCACAATTTAATAACTTAACATACACGCATAATTAGAGCACCAAATTTTGCAAGAACAAAGTTAACATATATACACATTATTATGATTTTTCTTTAGTCATAATAATTCCATTTAAAGTCTCAAACAAGTCATACAACTTATATTCCAAAATTTGCCAGCAACAATAATACAGTGAGCAATCCTTAACTTAGGTTTATTTATCACATTTTCATGCCATAGAAAAATCTACAAAAATTATCACAAATTAACATATCCAAAAATCAGCTTCATAAAAATTCAACACAATTCAAATCATGCTTTAGAAGGCAGAGACCAAAAATAACATCCTATGTGTAAGCAGTGAGTTTCATGCATTTATCATTTTCCAATAATTAAAATAAAATTACTATGACCCCAAAATTCATATTACAAGTCATTAACATATAATTTTAGAACCACAAAATTTCACCTTATCAAATAAAAATCATTAAGTCATTCAAAACTTCATCCAATAAAAATCCCTCAATTTCATGGATAAAACAGTCCTAAAAACCTAGTTATAATAAAATTCCATAACACATAAAATATTAATCAAATCATCACCAAATTTTCCAGTCTAATACTTAGCATATATATAAACATATTCACCAAATTTCGTGCAAAATAACCTTAATTTGCATTATGAACAAAAAATGATATTCTTATGCAACATAGACAATCATCAACAATTTATTATGATGTGTAGAGAATGATTATTTAATATCTTAGCCTACATAACACCAAAGGCACGAAATTTGGAGCAACATCACATAACATATTCATGAAAATCATATTAAAATTTCAGAGCAAACGGAAATTTGTAGTCAAAGATATAAGGGTCGGAACATAGAGATAATTCAACATTACTGTTTAGCATAAATCAGCAGTAAGTGACAGAGAGAAGAAAATTCATAACTTTTCATACAAAAATCCAATTGAGGTAAAATTTTGATGGTTAACGCATAACACATACATGAATAACATATAAAAAATTCAGAGCAAAACGAAATTAGCAGATGAAGATATTGCTATCGAATTAAAGAGAAGAAATACCGAAAAGAATGAGCCCTTACCTTAGAACGATTTCTTCTCAAAACTCCTTGAATTAACACCAAAGAAATTACAATATTTCTAACAAATAATAGCAGTGAAAATTTGAGAGGGAGAAGAAGAAAGAAACCTAAAGAAAAGAGAGAGAGTGAGAAAGAAAACGTGAGAGAAAGAGAGAGAGAATGAGTCCCTTTAAAAAAAAAAAAACGTAAAAAATGAAATTTGAAACAAGGAAAACTCTTTTTCCTGATAACAACCAGAATTTTTTTGATTAAAATTGAAGCAAATTTTGTGGAAAATAGAGAGAATTGAGGAAGGTCAAATTGATTTGATAATCTTACCATAATTTACCCTTTTAAAATAGGAAACCTTATCAATTACTTCAAATCAATCAAAAGTCAAATGCTTAATTTCCTAAAATGAGAAAATCAATCCATAATTAAGCCAATCAATTAACAATCATCCAATCACATAATTATCTCAATCAAAAATTTTGTAAAATTTCTGCTGACTGCTCGTCAGCTGTCATCGGCCTGTCGATGGTATACCATCGGCCTACCATTTCGAGAGGTCATTTCGGCTTACCGAACTAAATGGTCCGGCCTGCCGATCTGCCCTAACATATCAAAACATTAAATTACTACAAAATTATGATTAAACATATAACATTAATAACATGAACACTAGAGCACATCAATTCCACATGAGCGTCACCTGTCATAACACTTAAAATAAAATGGTTAGTGCCATTATATTATATATCATAACACATAACATAAATAAAATACTTAACATCATTACTAATATTACATAATCCGTTACACATTTATCATAAATTATTACATGAAAATCGACAGGTGTTACACTTATAGCTCATGTTTTAGGTTTATTAAAAACCTAACCTTTGGTTTTTAAACTCATCAAATATGTACCTTCATATTAGATTTAATATATAAATCTAACTTTGTCTCGGTCAATAATTGACTAAATTATCCTTAAAAAGAAAAAAAAAACCTAAACTTTCACAAATTAGAAGGAAAAGATTAAAAAAACAGAAAAACCATTTTGAGGGTTTTTTGAGCATTTTTAAGGTCAAAACAGTAAGTGTCTAGTTTTTTGCTTTTTAATTTGAAGGTATATTGGAAATTTTTAAGTCAACATTAAGGGTTGACCGTGAAAAGGTATACATTTGTATATTAAGAATTTGTTTAAGAGGGCTTCCTAAAAGCTGCTTTTGGCTTTATAAGTGCAAAAGTTTCTTTTATAAATGCTTGTATGATCTATCAGAAGTGTTTTGCCTCTCCAAAAGTACATGTTGTTAAAGGCACAAACTATGGCTTCAAACACGAACTTCTGAAATTGATTTTGGGCCTGTTTGGTATAGCTTCTACTTGTGCTTTTAGTCATTAAAAAAAGAGAAGCAAAAGCTATAGCTTTTCAGTAAATGTTTAGAACTATATTTTTAAAAGGGTTTAATAGGTCAAAATAATTTCAATTTTTTTAAGTTACAAAAATGTTATATTTAAGCTTGTAATATATTATTTATATTTTAATATAAGTTTCAAAATCTATCTCAAAAGTACTTTTTTGAGAAGTTATATTTTATGGCTTTGACAAGACGTACTTTTAGAGAGCAAAAACACTTCTGACAATTTATTCAAATACTTCAAAAAGCAGCTTTTAAATTTAGGAAACTAAAGCAGCTAAGCTCTCCCAAATAGGCCATTTGAAACTTGTACTAGTTGTTTAATAGGACATTATAAATATTATAATATTTTTATTACTTATTAAGAAATTTCAAAATCATTTTGACCTATCTAAACTTTAAAAAGATGGTTTTAAACACTCATTAAAAAAACATACCTTTTGCTTCTCTTTTTTTTATTTGACTAAAAGCAGAAGCAGAAATTATGCCTAACAGACCCTAAATATAACATAAAGGTATATATTCTATGAGATAAAAAAATTGAAGGGATAATTTTAAATAAATCTAAAATAAAGAGAGTACAAAGAAGTCAATAACCCAATAAATAAAAAATGGAGCAAGAGCTGCTTTTTTTTTTTTTTTTTCCTTCTTCTTCTTCTTCCAAAATGAAAAGGCGGAGCAAGTAACATCCAGTGTGAATGTAAACATTTGACGTTGAGCTACAATATTAATACCTTCGAGAAGGCGACGGAAACATATTTGTCTTGTTTTGCCTCTTTCTTCCAATTCCAATCGCCAAAAGGGGCCTGCATCTGAATAATCTCAGCAACTCAAGTCAAGACACCATGAATCAATTGTGGTTGGGCAATATTAATCGCAAATGAGATTCATGGTCCGAAAACTGGTTTTGATTATTCAACGAGAGACGGACTGACGGACTAGCGAGAAATAAATAAAATTACAAGCCAATGAGAGACATTTGTATGCAATAATTGAAGAGATTTAGATTATTAGGAAAATGACGCATTTTAATATTTGACTTTTATGGTCGCTATTGTGAAGCCGTTTTCTTTGATGTTCCTTTGCGAGTTAGGGTTGTTCGAGACAGGACAATTTCACATTTAGGGAAAATACCGCTTGTGTTATGTACTATTTTATACCCTGAGTTTATTCATAAAAATACTCCTCTATTTTTGAATGTTCTCAACATTGTACCATTGAGTTTTAACTTCATATATATAAGTTTTGCACAATTTTTGGGTCAACAATTGATTTTAGCCCTTGAATTGAGAATAATAATTTTTGTAGCTTTCAAATTGGTTCTAAATAATTTTTTGTTCATAAAAAAAGTAAGTTGAGTTGAGTGTAGGATAATAGACACACTGAAGATTTCAGGTGTTTGGCAACCATGGTTAAAACTATAAAAATAATTACCAAATAGTGTAAAGCTCTCACATGTTACAGTAAAAAATAAAAAAAGTTACTACATTATAAAGCTCTCACATGCAACAGTGTTCTGAACTATAAAAATGGTTTTAATCACATTTGCCAGCACGTTTTATAGGATAATGCTGACAATTTTTGCAAGCTTCGCATATTACAGTATCGAGGAAATTACAAATGAAAATTTCAAAATATTGTAAGAATAACAAAAATTACACAATAATTACCATAATATTATCACTTTTTATTTTGTGTATATAATTACATAATAATTATTTTCATAATACTAATTTTTGTTATTTTTGTAATATTACAAAAAAGTTTTGTTATATTTCAACTTCATCACTAAAATGTATTATATTTCTCGCATTTCAGGATATATATTATTGAGGTTAAGAGTTTGAATCGCATACCTGCTAATAAATAAATAAATAAATAAATAAGGGATATTTACCTTCTTATACGTCGTGTTTTAGGTCTATTAAAAATCTACACGTTTGGTTTTTAAACTTATTAAATATGTACCTTCATATTAGATTTACTATATAAATCTAACTTTGTCTTGATCAATAAGTGACTAAATTATCCTTAAAAAAGAGGAAACAAAAAACAAAACTTTCAAAAATTAGAAGCAAAATATAAAAACACACAAAAAAACCATTTTTAGGATATTTTTGAGCATTTTTAATGTCAAAACGGTAAGTTTTAAGTTTTTAAAGTTTAAGTTTTTAAAATTTTGTTTAGTTTTTATTCTTTTTAATTTAAAGGTATATTGGAAATTTTAAGGTCAATATTGAGAGTTGACCATGAAAAGATATACATTTGTATATTAAGATTTGAGAGCTTCGAAAAGCTGTTTTTAGCTACATGACTGCAAAAGGCGTTTTTAAAAATGTTTGATGATCTATCAAAAGTGCTTTGGCTCTCTAAAAGTGTATTTTTTTAAAGCCACATAATATGACTTTTCAAAAAAAAAATTTCTGAAATAGATTTTGAAACTTATACTAGTTGTTTAATAAGACATTATAAATATTGTAATATTTTTTTATTGTTATTAAGAAATTTCAAAACTATATTGACCTATTTAAACCTTAAAAAATGGTTCCAAATACTTATTGAAAAGACATATCTTTGCTTTTGTATTTCAACTAACTAAAAGCAGAAGCAAAAATTATGCCTAACGGACCCTAAATCTAATATAAAAGTATACATTCTATGAGATAAAAAATTGAAAGCATAATTTTTGAATAAATCTAAAATAAAGAGAGTATAAAGAAGTAAATAACCCAATAAATAAAAGACGGAGCAAGAGCTGTTTTTTTTTTTTTTTTCCTTCTTCTTCTTCTTTTTCCAAAACGAAAGAAAGAGTGGAGCAAGTAACATCAACTATGAATGTAAACATTTGACGTTGAGCTACTATATTAATTACCTTCCAGAAGGCAACAGAAACAGGGAAACATATTTGTTTTGTTTTGTCTCTTTCTTCCAATTCCAATCGCCAAAAGGGTCCTGCATCTGTATAATCTCAGCAACTCAAGTCAAGACACCATGAATCAATTGTGGTAGGGCAATATTAATAGCAAATGAGATTCATGGTCTGAAAACTGGTTTTGATTATTCAACGAGAGACGGACAGACGGACTAGCGAGAAATAAATAAAATTACAAGCCAATCAGAGACAGTTGTATGCAATAATTGAATAGATTTAGATTATTAGGAAAATGACGCATTTTAATATTTGACTTTTACGGTCGCTATTGTGAAGCCGTTTTCTTTAATGTTCCTTGGCGAGTTAGGGTTGTTCGAGACTGGACAATTTCACATTTAGGGAAAATACCTCTTGTGTAATGTACTATTTTATACCCTAAGTTTATTCATAGAAATACTCCTCTATTTTTTGACATTCTCAAGATTGTACCATTGAATTTTAACTTCATATATATAAGTTTTGCACAATTTTTGGGTCAACAATTGATTTTAACCCTTGAATTGAGAATAATAATTTTTGCAGCTTTCAGATGATTTTGTATTAAAAAATATATCATGCATATTGTTTTAAAAGACAAAGAAAAAAATTCATAATTATTGTATTTCCAAGCTAAGTTGTAAAGGATATTTTTTCAATTAGAGTTTTATTACAAGTTTATCTATAAGCTAGAAAGGATAAATTCCTTGATTTAGAGATAAAAAAAATTAGCAACTTAGAAAATCTATAAATATGATACGAAATTAAATTTGGAGGTAAGTTTGTAGAACATCCAAAACACAAGGATTTTTTTGATAAATCCAAAATTTTGAGAATAAAATCAAATTTTTTTTTTTTAAATTTTAGGTTCCATGTATGTATAGAAATATTGCTAACAAGCTTGCTTCTTATGTAGTGACTTATTTTAAAAACCATTGGTTACAAGCTTATTGTTAGGATAGACACCCTTAAAAACCATTGGTTACAAGCTTGTTGTTAGGATAGACATTCTTAAAGCATGTGATGTTATGTAAAGGAAATATATATAAATAAATAAAGTTATTTTTTTATTATATTTGTGTGCTTAAATTTTAAATCTTTTATGGATATCATTAAAATTTCATAATTATATATATGACCTAAAATATTATATATAAATGTTATATACAAGAGGATAATATTTAAGAATGGTAACTAAAATGGTCGGTAATATATAATTAATTATTATTTAATTAAAGTATGGAATCTTTAATTGAACGTTACCAGTATAGGTCATTTTTATTGAGAATGGAACAGTCTTATCCGTACCGTCAATGTAAAGACTCATTAAACGAGTACACTATAAATAATTTCTATTATAATATGACAAGTTATAATCACATTGACTGATGGTTATATAAGATGATCTTAATCTCGAAATATTAGTAGAATCCTACCTATGGAATTATTTCTTCTAATTTACCCAGTATGATTTCAAGAATCTAATCACATTGCTTGTATTTTGGAGGCATGGTAAAGTATGTAGCCAATAATGTTGATATTACAAGATGGAATCCACTCTGTTAACGAGAAGCAGATAAATAATTTCCTTAAGTATTAATTCTGGTCTTGAATAATATGAGCTCTCAACTCTTAATTAAGTCTATAAAATTATTCATTAAATAATCAATAGCGCTTAAGGATTAAAAAAGTAATTAGAGAGGTTATCCAAATTCCTCTAGCTTTAATTATGAATTTATTTATGCATGATCAATTTATATACAATGACTATATCAAATGGATGACTCTAAGATATGAATAATTATATTTACAATTTCAAGTGTGCAATTCTAAATTTTTAGTGGATTAACATTGGAATTAATAAAAGAGTATTATTTTAATTTAAGAGTTTAATTAGTATATTGGTTTTTATTAAAGCTTGAAATTATAGGTCCATTTGTTGCCTTGCCATCCTCATAAACATTGTTTGGACAAAATAAATTATTGGTTTGATTAATTAGCTTAGAATTATCGAATTTGAAATTTAATATCACTGAAAATAAATTAATTATGAATTAATTTATAATTGTTAAATAATGAGAATTATTTAGTAGATATTAATTAATTTTGGAAGACAAATCGTAGGTTCTATTTGCTGGGTGTGGTGTGCAACTACACAAAGAAGGGTTCCTTGTGTAGCCCAAGACTTATTCACCAAGTTTCATTTTCCAAAGGTTTCTAATTTAGCTAAATGAGATTAGTTCAAATTTGAAAATTTAAATTGTGGAAACAAAACAAATTAGGTAACAAGCAGTATCTCTCTCTCTCCCCTGATTGGCATTATAAGCACAAAGAGGTTCTCTATGTGTGGCGCTACGTGTAGATAAAAAAAGGGGAAGTTTTCTCTTTTATTTTAGTTAAATATATGACATTTAAAATTCTCACATTTTGCACTTACTATGTTAGGCCTCTCATTACCCGTCGTAATCACCATACTGCAACTCAAGCAAAAGAGCTCAAGGATCTATACTCACCTGACCTACTAGCTCGAGGGCTTCCATATGCAGAGCATCTTATTAAGTGCAATAACCAATGCAAATGCAATGTAATGCCAATGCAATACTTATGCGGGATAAAGCATAATGATAGCATGTCAAACATGTAGGCATTTTATTAAATTCTCATATTAAACTTCACTAATTAGAATCTTCTATCACAAAAAGTAGCAAAATTAGTGTAAAAAGATATACACTGACAAAGCTTACAACGAGCTATTTCATGGCAAAATTTGAACCCTCTAAATTCCCTAAAACACACTTCAAAATATCAAAGTCTTAGACTCTTAAGAAATTTAACATTCAAAAGTTTCTAAACAAAACTTTGAATGCGCACAACTTAGGTTATGAAATCCTAAACGAGAAGAATCCAAGTGCTACAAGTCACAATTAACAGGTTCTAAGATATTATAGGATTGGTTTGAATGCAGGCATAATACATCAAAACTAGTAGCTTTAGTTCTTGGTTAGCCGGTCTTTGAATAATGCTGGTTTGACTGCTGTTACAAGAACATTCATAAAATATTCCACGTACAATCAAAAATTACAAAATCTTTGCCTTAACAAAGTTAGCATCTAGACTTTGGAATGAGCCATCATATTCTTAATTTCAACTCTCTTAAGGTGTCCAAAAACACATAAAAACAAAAAGGATTGTGGCTGTTTTTCTGCAAAATTTACCACATTAACGTGTAATTTCAAAAGTGCATATCTAGATATAGGTATGCAATTGATATGATTCTTGCGGCTACACGAAGCTTAGAAGATATACTTTAAGACTATAAATTTCTAAGATAAAATCTAAATGAGTAAGTGTAGTTTTTCTGATTTATTATGACTGCCACTTACAAGGTTTCACAAACCCACAATAATACATACTGATCTACAAACAAATAATCATATCTTGGTTGTTCCTCCTAGCTATAGAAAACAATTAATTCCATATCCAACAGGTGTACTAATACTCACCGTCAAAGTAAACAAAAACCAATGCCCACTTATATGTCTTTACAAAGCCAATATTCTAATTAAGTGACTTATGAAATGTGTAAAGGACTAGTCATGTTTCAATTTCCATAATAATTATAACACAATAACACACCTTTAAACAATCTCTAGTTTTCACATACCCATCAAAATGGAAAAGCATCATGTTGTTGTTATTAAACCATCGTAAATGTAGGTGTGGTAGAGACATAATCACATTAATCTAGAAGTATAGGTGTGACATATCAAGTAGGAACTGGAAACATAACCACACTAAAGACTATAGCTGTAACATCTAGGAAATTTATCAATTTAAATCTAGAATTGACTTGGATTTAAATAATAAATTTTCTTTGATAAGTCGTTGCATAATTACAATAAAATATGACAATATTTATGCCAAATATTAATGCGTATTATGCATTTGAATTTTTGCAATTTGGACTATTTTTAATGTGCAAATTTTACGAGTTTAAAGCACTCAAAAAAATTTGTTAAATACTCTTAAGGTGAAACTTATATCATATTAATTATAATTCTTGATGTATAAATTTATAAAAAAAGATATATATATATATATATGTATTTTTTGATTTATAAATTTATAAACAGATATATATATATATATGTTAATTTTAGTATAAAATCATTCCATGGTCCAAGACATTATTAAAAACTGTTAGTTGCCAGTCAGTAAATTGTTAAAGATTTTTGTGTTCGCAATCTAATTGTTGCAGGAATATAGTATAAAAAGACACACAAATATGAATAGTGTACTGTACAGTGTAAACTTACACCGTGTGAAAAGTAAGTGGAGCCCATCAAAAGTGCCACCCAAAAGGTTGGAAATTGGCCACGTCTTCCCCTATGTACACCGGTTTTTAACCACTAATTTCAGCAAATTTTTAACCACAATTAAGCCTGGGGTGATGAATAAGTAAGCCTATAATTAAGTTGGAAGAAAAATCTTCCTTTCTCCATCATCATTTTGCATGAGCCATAAAAAAAAAAAAAAATTCTATTTCCTCCTCCAAGAAAAACCTGTAGGCCCAAGCACTCTCTCTCAAATATTTTTTTAAACCTACAACTCCTAATCAAGCTTTAGGAACAAGTTCAAGCAAAGTTGATCAAGGACTAGCAACTTTTCAAGGTAAAATCCAGGCTTTTTCTTATGGGTCAAAGTGTTTTTCATGAGTTTTTGGATAGGGTTTTAGTGGGCAATGCTATGGTTATTGTCAAGGGAAGTAGCAAGGGTTTGAGCATCACAAAGAAGGACTAGAAAGCTAGAGAAATCGTTTGGTAAAACCCTAATCCAAGCCTTGATATTTTGTGATTTTTATCTCATGAGGTTGGTATCTATTTGGTCATGGTATGGACTACAACATGTTAAATGAGCTTTATGGCAAGATTATGTGATGTGTTATATGCATGATGGTGATGATGAAGGATGTTAGAACTAGGGTTTTAGTGTTTAAAATCAAGTTTGAAGAACTTTGCTTCAAAACAAAGTTTTGAAGTTCTTTTAGAGAATGATGATTTCGATAGTTTCAAAGACTGATTTATTTTCCAGAAAAAATATGACATTTTTTCAAAACAACAAGATAACCACTTTTGTGAACAAAGTTTTGTAAAATTTTGAAGAACTAAATTGTAAAGTTTAATACAAACTCAACAGATTTAAAAAGTGGCTGAAAACTCTACTATACAGTCAGAATTTAAGAAAAGTTAAAAAAATAAAAGTTATAGAACTCATCAAAACTACTAAAAATAACAGATGGTTTGTGAAAAGTCTACTCAGATTATGAGTTATCAATTTTATGAGTTTTTTTTATCATAAAAATTTCAAAAACCATGTTAAAAATAAAAATGTCTTGAAATTTAAGGAATTTGACTAGGGAGCCTTAGAGAGTTTTATTCCTTGCAAAAAACAGACCCTAATAGTATAAAGTGGTCGTTTTTGGTTCTGAGGCCATAATCATCTAGATTTTTCATACTTTGATGAGATGGATTTTTTGTAAAACAAAAAATCGATACTTAGATTTTCACAATGTTTTTGAATAATGAGTAAATGTGAGTTTATGGTCGAAATGAGTTCAAAACGCTCTCAAAGATCCATCAACTGCAAAATCATCATTTTTTATAAAAAGCTTCAAACGGACCCCGAAACATCCGAATTAAGAAAACTCCCCTTAGCATGAATTTTTCTATAGCTTGTTAGGATAACGAAGGCATTGTGAAAGGAAGAATTTAAGTTACGTGGTAGTTGGTTTATGAAATTTTCAAATCAATAGACTAATAGCGAGCTTTTAAATTTCATTATCGACGTGTAGCTTTGTAATGCATAAGCTAGTTAATAACGAAATATTGTCCAGGTATGATACTTAATTGAGTAGCAAGAGAAGTAGGAAATTAGTTAACGCTGTGCCAAATCCAAATAAGTTTTGAACCCAACGTGCTGTGTGGATAAAATGTTTTTCAAAATGTTATTTATTTTATTTAATAAAATGCATTTGCTATGCATTTATTTAAAGTTGATAAAGCATCATCTATGGTATGCCACTATAATAAAGAACTGTTAAAATAATATACCAGATAAGATAAGCAAAGTAAGCATCGCATTAACTGTAGATTCAAAAGGAGATTGAAGTAAAGAATATCATGATCTCAATGTTACAAAGATCTTGTGCATATGGTCCAAACACTTAGGCCCTTAGTTCATTATATGTTTAAGGAATGAATAGTTAAATTTCATAATTGAGCATAAATGGTTCGTGCATATAGAAATTATTTTGTAGGCTCTGTTTGGAATTATTGAGCAATAGCTCACTAGTTATTTCATGTTGTAGGAAATTCCGTCAATAGGCTAGAATAGATTTACTGTTAATATGGCAACGAAAAATGAGTAACTGCATAGTCAAGAGTATAGATACCACTGCAAGAATGGTTCCATTGTAAATTATATGTTTTGAAGTAATTTCAAAACTTATTTCCTTTAAAGTTAACTGATAGGGCTTTCATTTAAGCTATCATAAGCTATTTTTTATGCTCATTTAGCCTTCCAAAAACATGTATAAATATGTGTAGGTTTAGATAAAATTGGATAGTTTTTAGGCAAAATTTGAAAAATCATATATTGAGCTAAAAAACTCTAATTTTAGTGATTTAAGTTCTTAAATGAAGCTTAGAAGTGTTTTTTAAATTGTGGTGATTATATGAACATAAGAAAATATACACTCTAGATTTATTGATTTGCAGAATTATTATTAAATCCTACATATTCAAATATTTAATCATGCACTTAGTAATCATATGACACCCATGAACTCTAAAATTTCATTTAAAAATATTCCAACCCAAGCTGTAAGCGCATACTATTGGCAAACTTAGATTTTTACATGTGTGTAAAGAATTATTTAATTCGACACAAGCTTTATAATTAAAGTGTAAGAAACAAGCAAACTTTACAACAATTTGTACAAATAACATAATCCTCCAAAAATTATATAAAAGACTTAAGACCATATGTTAGAGAGTACTAAACATTGTTAGATGAAAGGAGTCTTTAAATTGGAAAGATTACCTTTTGAATTACCAACATTCATTAAAATCCGATCATTGAAATTTTTGGGTTTTCAAGGAATTGACTGAACTTTGAAGTTCAAGAACTGTAGTATGTGAGAGTTTTATGTTAAACTTGGTGCCCTAAGGATTAAACGATGCAATAGTTTTTGAAGACATTTAATCAAAAAAGAGTTTTTTATTTTCATATATCAAATGTTTTTCTATTTATGTTCATTTCTGTCGAATGTAAGATAAGCAAACAAAAGTCTAAGACTGTTAATTTAAACCTTTAAGATTGAGTATATGATAGACATATTATACGAAAAACAAGAATTTTAGAAGTGATAGTCTCAATGATAAGGTCTACAATCGAGGGAATAAAGCTGGGCACTTTATTTAAGCTAAGATTATTGACTTGTTTTGGTCATTGAAGTGGGACTCTATGAGTAGAAGCATTGGTATATTATCATAGGTGATGATATATTAGATCAAGACTAAAGTTGAATTGATTTGATCAATAATTTTGTTTGTTTAAATCAATTCACTTTAGACAATTATCTATGTTGCATCTTAATCCTAAAATGAACTAATGGACCCATATTCTTGATTTGTGTCTTTTGATGTACCAAAAGGTGATAACCTGATTTAAATGAAAGTATACATACCAGTATTTTAGAGACATGACTCTTAATTGATGTAGACTTATTATTCATAGATGTAGAATCTATAGCTCTTTTGTAGAGTTAATTATATTCTCTTATAGCCATTATCTTGTATTTGAAAAACTGGAGCGCATAACTATTTGGATACATAGGTGTAACCAAATGATACACTATTTATAAATAGTAAGTATTCCAATAGTGAGATAATGGAACATAAGGTAAAAATAATTTGGAAGGTAAAACGGAATTTTTTCTTAAACCAATTATGAATATCCTTTGGGGATATCACACATTATGATATGTCATGGACGATTAGCTTATTGAAGCTTTGTAATTTTATATAGTTCAAGAGTGTAGCCCTAAGCTTCTAGTAGAATAGTGTTAAAGTTGATAATTATAAAATATATGTATTTGGAATATGTTATTTTATAATTATAGGAGCTTCATCTATATATGTTTATCAAGTCCTCTTTACTAGTTGATAATAATTCCTGTAATAACACAGCATATTTTTTCTATATTTTGGTGATTTATGTTAATTATTAAATTGGCTAAAATTTGATAGATTGGATTTAATAATTCATGTTGGTTTATTGGTTGAATTAATTTGTGAATTGATTTAAGATAAACATATTGGATTATTTGGATTATATTTTATTTGACATGGGATTATCTGTATATGACTATTTTAACAAGATAACTTCTCTATTGGGTTATTTGAATTAAAATTGAGGCTCTATAAAGTCAAATAAGATAGGATTTATCCAATCGGTTCAAATCGGGTGAATCAGATAAGTCTGAGGAGTTTGAAAGCATGTCTGGTTACTGGGCCACAATATTGCGGTAGACCGTGTTTACAAAGGCACGATCGACTGCGCCTGGATAATCAATAAAACATATTTCATGCATTTTTACTTAGAAACTAGTCCAAACTCAAATTTTAAAGCCAAATCTGATAAGGGCTAATCCCAAATTTGACCACTATAGAAAGGGAACTATTTTTCATTGTTCCTTAGATTATTTGAGTAGTATACAGAGAGTATTCTATTGAGAGAAACTCTAAAACTCTCATAGTGCTTAGATCATTAATTAATTTTGCTGGTTATGGTTTCTTAGAGGTTAGATTATGTATCTAGGTTTTTCATATAATTAGACAGAGGAATATCATGACCATCTAGGGGTTATTTTAATTTTAATTTATAAAATTTGTATTAAAATAATTATTCAAAGTGAAAACGGATCTAGAAGATGGAGATGATTAAAATTCTATGTGTTTTTTCTGTGTTTATATTTTTTTTTATGTTTTTAAGTTATTGTTGAAAAATAAATTAAAAACTGTTGAAAAATTATTTTTACAAAAGTTTGGAAAAATATAGGTTCAGCGTCAGTTGGTAGGCCGATTACACAATACCAACAGGCCAATGGTCACAAACTGGTAGGCCAGTGGTCATAGACCACCAGGCCAATAGCGGGTACAACCATTTTTTAAACAGTCCATTTTTTGATGCAGTTTTTATTTTTTTTGAGACAATTCTGAGAAGCATAAAATTTTATGATAACCAAAAAAATAAATTTTTGATCTATATAAGATTGAAAAATTGAAGACTGATGCCATATGAAGAAGGATACAACGAGAAGATACAAGGTGAATAATCAATATATGTTTCGATTGATTTTTTATAATCTTTATTTTCTTTTTTCTAGGATGAAACCATGATATTACGATTGTTTATTATATTGCTTATAGCTTAACTTGTTGCATTGCTTGTCTGCATTATAATATGTTTTGCCATGTATGCAAAAAACTTGCTATGTAGAAAAGGGAGTGCCACTCATTAAAAATTATTCATGCATGTTAACATAAAACCTTGATTTTTAAAATATTGAGTGTGAATTTTTTTGAACAGAGGATCTAAGGCCTCCATCGTTAGTACATTGGTAACACATAGTGGTTCCGACCCCAAAGAAGGGATTGTATCATGTACCAAGTTGGATCTCCAAGAGGAAAATTTGCATTAGCATAGTTTATTGTTGTTCATCCCAAGGTGTCGATCATAAACCATGGATAAAAAAGTTGAAATAATGGTTAAACACTTAAGATTAATTTTATTATCAACCCCCATAGGAGCTCTATTAATAAAGATAATAGCCAAAGAAAAATGATTATTAGTATATGCTAGATCAGACGAGTCTTGGATGGTATATACTAATGGGAGGGGATTCGTGTTCCTAATTGTATTTGGCAAGTCTTCCCAAGGTGACTTGTTGAATTCTAAGTTAGGGATTATTGTTGTGAGGTTGTGATTTTTTAATGTTTTGACACATAAACACAATTGTTTACTTACTTGTTTGTGTTATCTTACTAAATTGTATTGAATGTTTGCTTATTTTTGGTATATGATTCTTTATGATATATTAAAATGTCTAAAAATATTTTATCTTTGATACTCGATAAAAACACTTTAATTGGTAAGAACTGTAATGATTGAAAACGGAACCTAAATATCATTTTATCATTTAAGAAATTGAAATTTGTACTTACCATAGTGTGTCCCCTTATGCCTACTAGTGATCCACTAATGAATAAATCCAAGCGTATGTTCACTAGAAGAATGTTGATGATCAAGCCCGTAGTTACATCATGGCTAGCACAAACAATGTGCTACAGGCTCAATATGAAGATTAGAAGACTGCTCAATAGATCTTGGATAATCTTGCAGACATGTTTGGAGGCCAAGCCTTGATAAAGTGGCAAAGGGCTCTTCGGAAGCTTTTTAACTGCAAGCTAAGACTGAGGACTTCTATGAAAAAGCATGTGATATTGGTCATGGTTTACATCGCTGAGTTTCAAATCCATGGAGCCGACATTGATGTTGAGTCACAGATGTCTACGGTATTTGAGACTCTTTCTAAGGAGTTCATTTCGTTTAGAGCTTCATATAACTTGACCAATAGACAAGATGTGACCTTAACTGAGCTGATGAAGCAGTTACAGAAGTTTAAGAATCTGATCAAGGAAGGTTCGACTGGTGGCAAGGTAAACTTGGCAGTTGCATCTGATTCCAAGTCTAACTCTGGGAATGGAAAGAACCAAAAAGCTAAAAACAAGAAATCTTCTATTCCGGCAAAAGGCAACCCAAAGAAGTTAAAGTGCTCTTTTTTTTTTGCGGGAAGGTTGGGCACATTTAAAAGAATTAGAAGGACTTCAAATCTAAAGGAGGTAAGTACAAACTTCTAGTTATTGAGACTTGTTTAGTCGAAGAATCAAGTGACACTTGGGTTATAGATTCTGGAGCGACTAATCATGTTTGTGTTTCTCTACAGAGGTTCAAGGAATGAGAAATCTATCACATAAGCACTTCACGCTTTAGATGGGCGATGGATCCTTAGTGTTAATTGAAGTAGTGAGAGATGTCCATCTTTATTTTTATAGTTACAAGAGTGTCATTTTGAGAAATTGTATTCATGTTCCTAAAGTCAAAAGGAATTTAATTTTTGTTGCTTGTTTATTTAAACTCTTATTTAGTTTTTTTAATGATAAAGTTATGATTCATAAAAACAAATTTTTTATCTATAGTGGATGGATGCAAAACAACCTATATTTTATCAAACCTAAGATGGATTCACTGTTGAACACTAAGATTAATGATAAATTTAAAAGATTTAAAACTTTTCACTCTAACAAGACTTATCTTTGGCACTTACGATTAAGTCATATTAGCCTTAATAGGATTTAAAGGTTGGTAAAGGATGGACTTTTAAGTCATTTAGAAGTGGAATCTATACCATGATGTGAAGCGTGTTTGGAAGGCAAAATGACCAAAAGACCAATGAGGTCTAAGGGCAATTGAGCTGAAGGGGTCCTAAAACTTGTGCATAGTGATGTTTATGGTCTCATAAACATCAAGGCAAGAGGAGGGTGTGAGTATTTTGTCACTTTTATTAATGATTACTCGAGACATGGGAATGTCTACCTAGTGCATTGTAAGAGCAAAACTTTTGACAAGTTCAAAGAGTTTCAAGCTGAAGTGGAGAAGTAATTAGGTAAACTCATAAAGGAACTTCGATCTAATCGAGGTGGAGAATATCTCTCTGATAAGTTCTTAGGACACTTGTTAAAAAATGAGATTTTGTTCTATTTGATTGCGCCAAGTACTCCACAGTACAATGACATGGTTGAGAGAAGAAATAGGACTTTGTTGGACATGGTTAGGTTCATAATAAGTTATTCGATGTTACCTTTATCCTTTTGGGGATATGCACTACATACCGCATGTTATCTTTTTACGATATGCTATCAAAATTGGTTCCTAAAACTCTTCATGAGTTGTGGACTAGTAGGAAGACATCTTTAAATCATATTCGCATATGGGGATGCCCTGCTCATGTCTTGTACAAAGAAGCAAATAAGTTGGAAGCATGTTTGGAAGTGTGTATGCTTGTAGGATATCCAAAAGGGACTAAAAGGAATTATTTTTAATAAAGTCTTGGTTTCAATTAATGCAACTTTCCTTGAAGAAAGTTTCATGAATGACTTTAAGCCTTGTCGTAGAGTGATACTTAAGGAGTTAGTAAGTGATTCAATCACTCTAGGGGTTTCGATTGAAACTAATCCAATCAATGTAGAAAAGCCAACTGAACAACAACCCAAGAAGCTTTGGCGTAGTGCAAGGATTGGGCGTTAACCCGAGAGGTATATGTTCAATGGTAAAGCTTACTTGGCTGAACTGGTTGAATATGACACGGATCCTTACACTTACACAGAAGTTATAGAGGATGTTAATTCAAGGCTCTGGATAAAAGCTATGAGAATTGAGATGAGTTCAATGAAGAGTAATCAAGTCTAGGAGCTTGTGGACCTTCCCGAAGGGATAAAATAAGGTGTAAGTAGGTCTACAAAAGAAAAAAGATGAGCAGATAGGAAAGTGGAAACCTATAAGGCTAGACTTGTAGCAAAGAGATACACATAAAAGGAAGGAATTACAAGGTAACCTTTTCGCCTGTAGCCATGCTTAAGTCCATTCGTATTCTCTTGTCCACTCACTCTTGATTACAAGATTTGGCAAAGAGATGTCAAGACGGCCTTTTTGAATGGCTATCTTGATGAGACCATATATATAGTACAACCAAAGAGGTTCAAAGCTAAAGGTCAAGCGAATAAGGTCTGTAAATTACTAAAGTCTATTTATAGACTTAAGCAAGCTTTCCGTTTTTGAAAAATAAGATTTGATTAAGTGATCAAGACTTATGAGTTTAAATAAAACATGGACGAAACATGTGTTTACAAACACATTAAGGATGGAAAAGTGGATTTTCTACTACTCTATGTAGATGATATTCTACTTATTGGAAATGACGTTACGGCATTGTCATCAGTCAAATTATTGTTGACTATGCAGTTTGACGTGAAGGACTTGAGTGAAGTTAATTTTGTTTTGGGTGTCCAAATCTTTTGAGATAGGAAGAACAAAATGATATCTTTGTCCCAAACTACCTATATAGATAAAATTCTCGGCAACTATATAATGTAGAATTCTAAGAAAGATGGGCAACTATCTAGGCCTGAAATTAATTTTTCTAAGAAAGACTCTTTAAAGTTTGGTGAAGAAAGAGAATATATGAAGAAGTTGCCTTTCGTTTTGGTAGTACGTAGTCTCATGTATGCTATACTTTGCACATGATCAGACATATGTTATGTAGTTAGGATAGTGAGACGATAAAGACTAAAGGTTATATGCTATGCTAGTGTATTCTGGTGAGGATCCAATGCCTCTTAGATACACTGATTTGGATTTTCAATTTTTCTTGGATTCAAGAAGATTGACTTCAGGTTTTGCGTTTACTTTGGAAGGAGGCGCCATTGTTTGGAGAAGTGTCAAGCAAGCTTGCACTTTGGATTTAATGATGGAGGCCGAGTATGTGGCAGCTAGTGAAGCTTTGAAAAAAGCTGTGTGGCTTTGCAAGTTCCTTGGGGATCTTGAGGTAGTTCCTTACATGAGTAAGCCGATGTCATTGTATTGTGACAATATTTCAGTGATAGTTAATACTAAAAAACCAAGGTTTCATAAGAAGATTAAACATATGCATCAAGAGTATCCTGTGATAAAGGACATCATGGTACGTGGAAATGTTGTGATATATATAAGATCACGTCCAAGGACATTATAGCCTATCGAGGCTATGGAGATACGTAACATATTACATTTACTCACTTAGGGTAGGTGGGATATTGCTAGACTTGGTATCCAAAGTATTAAATGATGTAATAGTTTTTGGAGACATTTAATCAATAAAGAGTTTATTATTTTCCCATATCAAATGTTGTTTTTTTATGTTCATTTCTGTTAAATGTATGATAAGCAAACAAAAGTCTGAGACCGTCAATCTAAACCTTTTAGATCATTTATATGATGGACATATTATGTACAAGACATGAATCTCAAAGGTGATAGTCTAAATGATATGGTCTGTAATTGAGAAAAAAAAACCTAGGCATTTTATTTATGCTAAGATTGTTATGTTGTTTATATCCCTAATGGGAGATTACTTGTCTTGGTCATCGGAGTAGGACTCCACGAGTAGAAACATTGGTATATTGTCATAGGTGACGATATATTGGATCGGGATTAAAGTTGAATTGATTTAATTAATAATTCTATTTGTTTAAATCAATTCACTTTAGACAATCATATGTATTGCATCTTAACCCTGAAATGAATTAATGGGCCCGCATTCTGGACTTGTGTCTTTTGATGTACCAAAAGATGACATCCTGATTTTGATGAAAGTATGCACACTGCTATGTTGGAGAAATGACTCTTGATTGACATAGATTTGTTATTCATAGATATAGAATCCATAGTTCTTTTGTAGAATTAATGATATTCTCTTATAAACATTATCCTCTAATTGAAAAACTAGAGCGCTCAACTATTTGGATACATTGGTATAATCAAATGGTATACTATTTATAAATAGTAAGTATTCCAATGGTAAGAAAATAGAACATAAGATAAAAATAATCAAAAATATAAAATAGAATTTATCCTTAAGCTAATTATGAATATTCTATTGGGATGTCACACATTTTAATATGTCATGGACGACTAGCTTATTGAAGCGTTGTAATTTTATATAGTTCAAGAGTACAGCTCTAAGCTTTTAATAAAAGAGCGTTAGAGCTGATAATTATAAAATATATGTATCTGGGATATGTTATTTTATAGTTCTAAAAGCTTAATTTATATATGTCCATCAGATCCTTTTTTCTAGCTCATAATATTTCTTGCAACGATATGATATGTTTCTTCTATATATTGGTGACTTATGTTAGTTATTAAATTGGCTAAAATTCAATAGATTGGATTTAATAATTCATGTTAATTTATTAGTTGAATTAAGTTTAAGAATTAATTCAAGATAAATATGTTGACTTATTTGGATAATATTTTATTTGATGTGAGATTATCTATATATGACTATTTTAACTAGATAATTTTTCTGTTGGAATATTTGAATTAAAATTAAGAATTTATAATAGATACCTAGGTCAAATAAGATAAGATTTATCTAATCGGTTCAAATTGGGTGAAATAGATAAGTCTGTGGAGTTCAAAAGCGTGTCTGGTTACTAGGCCACGGCATCGTAGTCAACCGTGTTACAAAGGCATGGTCGACTGCTCTTGGATAATCAGCATAATGTATTTCATGCTTTTTGACTCAGAAACTGATCCAAACTTAAATTTAGAAGCCAAATTTGATAAGGACTAACCCTAAATTTGACTATTATATAATGGGAACTAGTTTTTGTTGTTCCTTAGATCGTTGAGAAGTATAGAGAGAGTATTCTGTTAAGAGAAACTCTGAAAATCCTAGAGAGTTATCGTTCAACATCTGGAATCTTAGAGGTTACTAGAGAATAAATTGTACAACATGCGACCACTAGCATTTAAATCGTGGAAAGAGAATAGCAAGGAAGACTAATTGGTTCAGACTTTTTCAAGACGTTCTTCTCTAGTTGTAATTTCTACAGTTTTTGGTTTATGAAAGAGATACATAAGATCTTTTATTAATTTATGTACTTAGCATGTCAAACTTATTGTTTGAGAAAGACTTTGATTTAAAAATTTTAAAATTTCACTGCACATCATTTTCCAACACTTTATACTATAGTAATTGTTTGCTTTTTACTATAGTCACTGAGAGCTTTAAACTGTTTACAATTCGAACTGATAAGTTAAAACTGAAGTGCTAAACAAGCAAATAGGTCAAGATTCAAGACGAGTTTCTAGAGCAAGGTTAGGTATAGGTTCATGATTGGGGTTAGACTTAAGGTTTCGAGGCAGCGATCAGGGCCAGAATTCAAGGGTGGGTTTCTAGATACGAGAATGAGGTTGAGGTAAGGATTCTAGATTTGGTTTTAAGACTAGGGTTGAGATTTGATTTAGGGACTGGGATCAAGGTTAAGATTTGGGGTTAGGGTTGGGATTCGAGATAGGGGTCATGGATAGGAAGTTTTAGGATTGGGGTCGGGGTTGGGATTCAAGACCAAGGTTGGGTTTGGGATTCAAGGTCGAGTTTCAAGACTAAGGTTAGATTATAGGATCAGGATTGAGATTTGGTACCAAGATCAGGGTTGAGTTTCAGTAGTGGGTTTAGTTTGGGGTAGGGATAAGGGGTAGGGTTGGGTTTGGGACAGAGGATTGAAGTTAAGATTTAGGAGTGAGGCTGGGATTTGGGTCAAGTTTTAGGACTAAGGTCAGGATTCAATGTCAAGTTTTAAGATTAGGACAGTGATCAAAGTCAAGAACGAGGCTCAAGGTTAGGATTCAAGGTCAAGTTTCAAGACTAAGATCAAGTTTTAGGATTGGGTCAGGGTCTAGGTCAAGGTAGGGTTTTGGGACCAAGTCGAGGTCGACGTTTCAAGCTAGGTCTGGGTTAGGTTTCAAGGTATCCTGAAACCTAACCTTAAACCTCGACATCTGTCTTAAGTCTTGAAACTCGACCTCGACTTTGGACCCCAACATCCTACTCTTGTCTTAAAACCTAAACCCAAACCTGAATCCCAACCCTAACTACAAAACCTGACCCTAACCCCTATCTCAAATCCCAACCTTGACCCCAAATGTAGTCCTAAAGCTCGAACCCGACTTCTAGAATCCTGACCCCAACCTCAACCTCAATCCTAACCCCGACCCTACATCTCAAGTTTAGTTCAAAAACTCGACCCTAAAACTAGAATCCTAACCTTAGTCCTTGAACCTAAGCCCAACCTTGATTTTCAAACCCGACCCTGAATCTTGATCCTTTCCCCGTACCCTAAATCTTGACCTCAACCTTAAATCATATAACTCCGTTCTCCAAACCTGACCTAACCTTAGTCCTAGAACCTAAAACTTGACCTTGATCTTGATCCTGACCCTGAAGGGTCCCAAATTCGGACCTTAACCTTAGTTCCCAAACCTGAACTTGACCTTGAACCTAGTCCCAAAACCCCAACTTGACCTTGAATCCTGACCACGACCTTGAATCCTGGTCACAAATCCCCACTTCATGCCAATCTCATCCTTTGTCATGAAACTTGACCCTAACCCCGAATCTTGACCCAAATTTAATTTGTTTAAAAGTTTAAATATTAATAAAATATAATACAATATAATACGGTGTTAAGCAAACATTATACAAAGGAGTAAAATATGTTAGTATGATGTAAAAATAAACAATGTATTGTATAACAATAATACAATACAATACAATAATATACAATATGGTGCGTCAAACATACATTAATATTCCTTGATGACTTGTTTGACTTGGGGTAATTTCACATTTAAAGTGAATTACTTTGGGCTTTTTTTATTTTTTATTTTATATTATACACTGAATTTTAAATTTATTGCAAAAATATCTTTATATTTTGAATGTTCTCAATATCATACCATTTATGAAGTCCTACTTCGTATCAATTTTGCACATTTTCTAGATCAACAATTGACTTTGACTCTTGAATTGACGAATTTAATTTTTATATCTTTCAAATGATTTTGATAAGCCGCAAATGTTGAGCATGAAATCGTATTTTATCTCATTGCGTTTCAAGTTTCACGCGCATACAAAAGATAATCAAGTTACCGACATGCTTGCCTCTTATGTGGCGACTCAGTCTAAAAATCATTGGTGGCATTTAGCTGCAGACTTTGTTCTCTCTTTTATTGCTCATTATGATTCAGTTCTCCTAGCTTTTAAATTCAAATAATTGAATGATCATGCATTGTTTATGCATATATATATTTATATATATATGTAATTATCATAGGTTGTTTCTTCTTATCAGGTTGTTTCTCATTTAATTTTACCAAATAATGTTTTAAGTAGCCTCATTTAGATTGTCTTCAAGATTAGATCTTGCAATTAGTTTGTTCACAGTATTCACCTATGGAGTTTTCTTAGCTTCATTTTTGGGATTGTTTATATATAAAACGTTACATTCGTTTCCCGTTCGATAAAATATTGACTAAACAATTTAGATTTTTTAACAAAAATTGCAAATAATTAGCATGTGGTACACGACAATAAAACATTTTGGCAATTCTTTTATGTCAAAGAATTTAATTGTGAAGGAATTTAATCGGCAAAAAAAGATTATACTATATGTGTAATAATTTGAACTTTTTTATACATGTTTTTGAAGACAACCTTTTCTTTTTCTATATTTTATATCAGTTTCTTTATGTTTTTATATTAAACGCGGTAACATGTAACGTTGATTAAAAACCGACATAGAAGCCAGGACTTATGATGTCCCTAGCTACGACATTAATTGTTTGACCGATGTCTTTTGATCTCCACCAGTTATGGTGGAACCTCTTTGTCGTTGTAACACAACCGCGAATAAAAACTTGAATCGATCACATAATTGACATAAGACCGCTGAGTTAGATTGAGGGTGTAACTTGAGACTTTCCCATAAAACAATGTGCTGGTGCTTGGCACGCCATTAGAATTTTGGTTATTGAGGGGACTAGATGATACATATGAAAAATCAATGGACTCGGATATTGAATTGTCTACCTTTATTTATTGGAATTTTTTATGTGATGAGACAAATATTTTTACCCTATTATGAGGTATTGTTATTTTAATATTTGGATTAACTTTTTGACATTTTGATTTGTGAGTACTTATTTTTAAAATTTACAACATGTGTAACACATAGTATTATATCCAGTCATTGATCAAACCGTTATTAATAAAGTTAAATTTGACAATTAAAATAACATTAGCTGCCAGTTGGGAAAAATGTTTGTCCACTTATAAGTTTTGTCTTCTTATGTGAGCAAAATTGTGTACACACTGGCCTGTGGAAGATGCAAACCAGTCAAAATAATTCATTTCTCTCGTTCTTATGCTTTTGATCCTTCTTTCTAGATAAAGGGCCCCACAGTGTATGACAGTAGAATGATCAACTAGATAACATGACCAAGTCCAAATAAGCCTTCAAGTGTGGACAATGTGGACATATGTATATGCAAATTCCCGCCTGTAACTTTGCACAAAATAAAATAAGTTAACCGAAGGATCTATTTGGCAGAATCCAGATTTTATTTCCTATTTACATTAAAAATAAATAAATAAATAAATACACATATATGTGATAACTTCACAGATAAGGTATATAATAATTTCCACTTTTAAACGAAAATGTTCTGGTTACTGTGATCAAAGGAAAAGAACTTTGTCATACGTGT
Source organism: Artocarpus hirsutus (assembly GCA_946598075.1). Lineage (NCBI taxonomy): Eukaryota > Viridiplantae > Streptophyta > Magnoliopsida > Rosales > Moraceae > Artocarpus > Artocarpus hirsutus. The sequence continues at coordinate 45,403 of CAMOHE010048369.1, forward strand.
TGTAAGTTAACCGGTTTTACTTATTTCTGAACTACCCTCTTTTAATCCTTTTCATCTTATATGATCCGAAATTTTCATTTATTTAAGAAATTTCAGAGTCAAGTGCATACATTTAGTTGGCGTGAAAACGAAAGCATGTCTATCTAGTTTGGCAAAGACTAGTCATCATCTCAACATTTATGAGTGTTGAATTTTGAGACACTCTGTCTCGTTTTTATCTTAGTGGAGAAATTGACATCATAACTAATTAAGTTCTATATATTGAGAGAGAGACCATGATCTTCAGAAGATCATAGTAGCGTAAAAAATATTAGATAATTTTTCCAGTCATGTTTACGTTTTCTACGAAGAGGCAATTGTGGAGTCTTTTATTTTATTGCATTTTGTGGAGTACTTGCTTTGGATTTCCAATATCTGCTCAACGCTTGGATGCTGATGAAGGTCAGAACGTAGTAATTATATATATATATATATATATATATAGATAGATATATATATATATATATAGAATCAATACTCATGCTTTAACTTTACTACAAAGATTATATTGTTATAAGGGTTTTTATAATATAACGTGGTTAGTTAGTCTTGAATTCTTGGCATAAATATGTCCATTGATTTTTTTTTTTTTTTAATTTAAGGGACTTCTTTCATGATAACTTAAGTATTAAATTTCACATAAATAATATGCGCGAAATTTTTCTTACCTTCCGGCGAAAGACCTAAAAATAGCGAATAATATAACGTTCAGTAAAAACAAAAAAAGGGATCACAAGATATGACTATTTGATGGCAAGATATAAAATTGAAAAAGAAAAAGCTCGTTTTTTAAAGCACGATGACATGATGCTAGGATGAAAAAGATGGGGGAAAAAAAAACAAAAATCTCTGCTTTGTTTAGTGCAATTCACGAATGTAGTCATTTGCACAATTTGCAGTGCGGACACTACATCAAATTGCCGTCACAATGGAGGCACAAAATTTGACTTGGAATTTAGACAACCCATGTGGATCTTCCACCAAGACGGTGAATATTACCTGTACAGAACCAAACAATGGTGTCTACCACATTAAGGAATTGTACGTGCCTTCTAATTACCTTTCAAGTATCAAATTTTATATATTTGGCTGCCAGGAAAGTTGAGAACTAAAAGCTTGCAATTCTCGATCCTTTTCTACACGCTGCTTTAATCTATAATTATAATATATAGTCCATCTATCTATAACTATATTATAAGTGGACTCAGCCAATATATATATATATATATATATATATATATCATAAAAGGAGTTTCTATCTTTTCACCATTTAAAATTTAGTTCCATTATTTTTGTCCTTTGCTCGTTCCATTTTTTGTAACTCAACATCTTGTATCACGTGTTCATGTCGAGGTATCTTGTCCTTTTATAAATTTTTAAGGGTTTTTTTTTTTTTTTTCATTTGTTTACCGTGTATTTGAAAGATATCAAACTATTATACGTTGTATTTTAAATTGTAGAATTTTATATTTTGTAATTCAAATATATGTCCAATTCTTTTCTCAATCTTGGTCAATAATTAATTTTGACCAAAAGAGCAAAAATAACTTTTCCTAATTTATATGCTTGTGATTGCTCCACAAACTAAATGTGATTTTGTTTCCTCATTTATTATTGTTAAAATAACTTTTCTCAAATGTACGACTGCTAAAACAATTTTTCTTGTAGGTAATATTTTTTTCCCTAATGTGGCACTTAAAATTTTTTTTTTCCTTAATTGTACTTTGAATAATCTTCTTAAATGTGCCCTACTTAAACATTTCTTTCACACTAGCCTCTTAAATTATATATATATATATATATATATATATATATATATATATAAAAGTAGAGCGCATTTAATGAAAAAGAAGTTTTTATTGAGGCAAATAAGACAGTAAATTATTTATAAAATATATATATATATATATTAAATTCTTATGAGAATAATATGTCAAAGAATAAACAATTTTTAAAAGAATTTTAAAATCTCATATTTAAAAAATTGTAACAGACAGGATGCGTACACGCATAGCACGTTGTTTCAGTTAATTATTATAGGAGCTCTGGATGATTTTTTTTTTTTTTTTTTTTTTTTTAGGTAAGTGCTAGATGAATTCGAAATGCATTAACATAAATAATATGTTTTTTTCCATTGTAAATTTGAAAGAATATAAAAATGTTGATTTATATATAAAAGAGATATGGAATGTAAGTTTTTTAAAATAACTAGAAAATTTATTAAAAAAAAAGAGAAAATATTGTTTTTCTCGATTTGTAGTTCTTCCTACTATAAGCTCTAAGTTTTTAGGAGGATTTTTTCTTCTCCAGCTAGTTGTTCAATTTTTTCCCCTAAAAATAGCAAGATTTCATAATTTTTTCCAATAACCCGAAGCAACAATTTCCGCATATTTTGAGGAAGTATATATGATTATTGATCGAGTGCATTGCCTGTTTGAAGATTCTATTTTCCAAATAGTCCTCATTTGTTAGGTCCACCAAAAATTATCTGTTAATTCTCTGCAGATCATCTATGTGTTGAACTGTAACTACTTTTCCAAGGACCGCGAAGAGTAACAAGTCTGGGAGTTAAAATAAAATAGAAATTGGAAAATGATCATCTTTTAGATTTGGGATGTTTTCATAAATACCTCCTTTAGAGACAATTTTTATCTATATCACATCATGTGAAAATTTATTATGCCACTATTCTGGTGGGTGATTTTTCATGCCCTATTAAGATATTTTAGTGTGTCCTATCAAAATATTTTTTGCGTCCTATCAAGATTTTTCTTTTTCAAAATATCACCCTGTTTACATATATCAACAACAACATTGATCTAACCACACACACAAAAAAAAAAAAAAATGTCCTACTGGGATTATTTTAGTGTCATAATAGAAACATGTCATGTCGGGACATATTTAGTGTGCTAGTTGGATGTCTTATTTCACGATAAATTTATTTACTAATCAACCTATTTTTAATTTACAGCAAAAGTATCCTGGTGGGATTATTTTTGTGTCATCATAGAAAATTTTGTAGGAACAAAATTTACTAATGAAAACTATCATCAAATCTTAAGACTCATGTTAATTCATCAAGAATTACAGCGAAAGCATACCTGAATCCATTAAAACGGTTAAATCCTCGGTTCTTGATATTCTAAGTCAAGAATGTATGATTTCTTTTAGAGGAAGTTTTTCTCTCTTCTTTTTACGTGATGAGATGCGTAAAAATATATCGTTATATTCTGACTTAGGGACCACAACCATTTATAACATTTTAACTTTTTCTTATTTCTATTTTGGCCTATCATAAAAATAGAAATTATACTTTAGGTCTTTACACATAATTTTGTACCCACACTTTATGAGATGCTTTAAAACCCAAAACTTTATACTTTATTAGATCACTTTAATTAGGTTAATCTTATTTGATAGCATTAGTACACATTTATTTAATATATTAGCCCACATATTATTGGAATTTATTCTAATAATCTCCCACTTGGGCTATATATGAAACTTTATAAATGTGAATTATACCTTATGAGCTCATGAATTGTGCTATCATTACCAAAAGCATCTATAATCAATTCGGTCCATCAATCATATCAATATAGAATCAAAGCGGTCTTCGTTATATTCAGCGTAACTAAACTCATCAATGGTCATGTATATTAATATAACGAACGACATGGATCAAGTATGGATGTGTAGCAAGAAAATTTCATGCAATGTGATCTTAACATGCCTATTTCCTACTGGTTCAACCTTATTCTTTAATGAGATCAAATCAAATATTTACATAGTGAAAATAAACTGTAAACTTTATTTCTGAAGAAAACAATAATAAATTATCCATAAAATATGTCTACAATAAGAAAGCATCCAAAATATAAACTCCCACTAAAATGATATATCCTCAAGAGATACAACACCCATGTGAGCAGTGTGCTCATGAAAGACCTTGGGTACTCCTTTTGTAAGCGGATCCGCAACCATAGAGTTTGTTCCAATGTGCTCTATAGACACCTGACCACTCTGTACTCTTTCTTTAACAACGAGGAACTTACTGTCTATATGCTTTGACTTTGTTGAGCTCCTGTTGTTATTGGAATATAGCACTGCTGACTTGTTGTCACAAAATATCTTAAGTGGTCTTTCAATTCCATCTGCAATTCGCAGCCCAATGACAAAATTCCATAGCCATATCCCATAGTTAGATGCCTCATAACATGCTATAAACTTTGCTGCCATGGTGGAGGAAGCTATTATTGTCTGCTTAGCACTTTTTCAAGAGATAGCTCCTTCAACTAGCAGGTAGATATAGCCTGATGTGGATCTCCAACTGTCTTGGCACCCAGCAAAATCAGAATCTAAATACCCAATGATCTCCAACTGATCTGATCTTTTATATGTGAGCATGTAATGCTTCGTTCTCTATAAATACTACATGACTCGTTTGGCTATTTTTTAATGATCCATCCTTGGATTACTTAAGTATCTGGCCAACATCCTTATAATGTATGTAATATCCGGACGCGTATAAACCTGAGCATACATAAAACTCCCTACTGCTGATGCATAAGGAATCTTCTGTATTTTCTTAACCTTAAAATCATTCTTAGGGCACTGACTGAGACTAAACCTGTCTCCCTTAGCAACAGGGGTGTCACCTGGTTTACAATCTTGTATACCAAATCTCTTAAGTACCTTCTCGATATAGCTCTTTTGTAATAATCCAAGTATACCCCGAGAGTAATCCCGGTGTATCTATATGCCTAATACAAAAGAAGAGTCCCCAAGATCCTTCATCTCAAATTTCTTTGATAGAAATCTCTTGGTTTCGTGCAATAAGCCTATATCGTTTCTGGCAAGCAATATGTCATCGATATATAAAACTAGAAAAATATACTTACTCCCACTGAACTTATGGAATATATAATCATCGACAATATTCATCTCAAAACCAAACGAGATGATAACTTGATGAAATTTGTAATACCATTGACAAGACGCCTGCTTAAGCCCATAGATGGATTTCTTTAATTTGCAAACCATCTTCTTTGAGTCTCCCAAAGCAAAGTTTTCTGGTTGCACCATATAAATTGTCTCATCAATGTTGCCATTGAGAAACACAGTCTTAACATCCATCTAATGAAGCTCAAGATCTAAATGTGCCACCAATGCCATTATGGTCCTAAAAGAGTCTTTCGAAGAAACCGAAGATAAAGTCTCTTTATAGTCAATGCCTTCCTTTTAAATAAAGCCCTTTGCAACAAGACAAGCCTTATATCTCTCCACATCGCCCTTTGAATCCCTTTTGGTCTTAAATATCCATTTGCAACTAATGGGTTTGGCACTTTCAGGCAACGGGACAAGATCCCAAACATCATTGTCTTTCATGGATTTTATCTCTTCATTCATGGCATCAATCCACTCTTGAGATTTAGAAGTTTTCATGGCTTGATAGAAGTTGATTGGATCATCTTCTACCATCCAATGTCAACCTCATGTTCTTGGAGAAATATAATATAATCATCAGGAATCGCACTCCTCCTTTCTGTAGTGGATCTTCTTAATGGCATAGGTTCTTGAGGTGAAAGAGTTTGTTCTTTTGGAACAATTTCTGGAATGGGAGGTTCTTCGACATTGTCTTGATTTGGATCTGCTTCTTGAACAATGTCAAGAATAGAAACCTGATCAATCTCAATAACAGTTGTGGGAATATCAACATATTCCTTATCAAAGACAAAGTCCTTAACCCTATCTCCCTCTGCAAACTCAACATCCTTAAAGAATCGAGCAGTTCCCTTCTCGAAAATCAACTTAGTCGTGGGATCATCAAATTTGTAACCCCTTGACCTCTCAGATTATCCAATAAAATAGCAGCTGATAGTTCTGGAGTCTAGTTTCTTTTCATTTGGCCTATATGGCTTCGCCTCAGTTGGAAAACTCCAAGTGTGCAAATGATTCAAACTAGGCTTCTTGCCTGTCCAAAGCTCATAAGGGGTTTTGGTAGTTGCTTTAGTTGGAACTCTGTTGAGTGTGTAAGCTGCAGTCTTTAAGGCTTCTCCCCAGAGAGATTCTGGCAAGGTAGAGTGACTAATCATACCCTCACCATGTCCTTAAGTGTTCTATTTCACCTCTCAGCAACACCATTCATGCTAGGTGATCCCGGCATGGCGTACTGTGGGATGATACCACACTCCTATAGGAACTTAGCAAACAGTCCTAGATGTTGTTCACTAGATTCGTCATATCTGCCATAGTATTCTCCACCACGGTCAGATCTGACGCTTTTAATCCTTTTGTTGAGTTGGTTCTCAACTTCAGCCTTATAATTTTTGAACACATCCAATGATTGGGACTTCTCATGAATGAGATACAGGTAGCCATATCGTGAGTAATCGTCTATGAACGTAATAAAATATTGTTGACCATTCCAAGAAGTCGTAGGGAATGGCCTACAAATATCTGTATGAATTAGTTCTAAAACATCTAAAGTCCTATTGGCACCTAATCTCTTTATGTTTGACTGTTTCCCCTTTATGCAATTAACACAAATTTCAAAACCTATAAAATCAAGGGGATCAAGAATCCCGTCTGACACAAGTCTCTCTATTCTTCGCTTGGAGATATGACCTAATCTCTTGTGGCATAATGAAACGAAGTTTTGATTGGTTAATTTTTGCTTTACACCTCGTGTAATTATATGCAAGGTTTCATTAAATGAGACAACCGTATCAAGTAAATAAAGGTTATCATAAACAGATAAAGAACCAGAACCAATAACTTTTAAATTTTAAAAAGGACTAAATTTACTATTTCCAAATGAACAAGAATAACTAAATTTGTCTAATGCAAAAATAAAAATCAAATTTCGTCTAAACAACGGTACAACATAAGTCTCATTCAAATCCAAATAAAATCCAGTCCTTAATAATAACCTAAAAGTTCCTATTGTCTCAACTTCCACTGATTTGCCATCACACACATAGATATATCTTTCACCATCACTTGGCTTTCGGCAGCTCAGGCAACCCTGCATAGACATACTTTTGTGAGTAGTAGCACCAGAATCTATCCACCAAGTGTGTCTTAGTACCAAAGTTAAATTAATCTCAAAACAAACTAGATTAAGAAGCGTACCTTTCTTTGCACGCCATGCGTGATAATTGGTTCACTGCTTTTTCCTGTGTCCTTTACCTCCACGAAAGAAACAGGTGAATTCATCATCTTGTCCCTTCTATTGTTTCTTTTGTGGGGCTACACCTGCAGCTTCTTTACCTTTCTTCCTTTTTCTTTTCTTGTCCTTAGAGGTTGTAGCCAAATGAGCACTTTTTGCTTTCTCTTGCTTCAATCTTTCCTCTTCTTGCACACAATATGAGATGAGCTCATTAAGGGACCATTTGTCCTTTTGATAGTTATAGCTCACCTTAAATTGACTGAACTATTTAGGAAGAGATATCAAAACTAAATGCACAAGTAAGTCCTCAGACAGCTCTAGCTTAAGTGCCTTTAGTTTTGAAGCAAGATGAGACATCTCCATGATGTACTCCCTTATGTTTTCTTTTCCTTTATACCTCATTGAAATAAGGTTTGCCAAAAGCGTGCTTGTTTCAGCCTTTTCGTTCTTGGCAAACCTCTTCTCAATTTCTTCAAGAAAACCCTTGGTTGTAGTAACCCTTTTGGACATAGTGCCCTTAAAGGTTTCTGGAATAGCACCCTTCATGATCATAAGACTCATGCGATTTGAACGTACCCACCTTTCCATTTCCCTCTTATCATCAAGGGAATTGGTATTTGTAAGGTCAGGAGGACGTTCAACCCTTAACGCAAGGTCTAAATCCATGACTCCGATAACAATCATAATGTTCTCTTGCCATGCCTTGAAGTTTGTGCCATTAAGCATGGGAATTGAATTGATGCTAGCATAAATATTAGAAGCAGAACTTGCAACTGAACAGAGAACAAAACAACAAAACAACAAAACAAGTAGCTCACATAAGTTCCATATCATATTTAAATAAATTCAAATAATGGTAGGGCCTATCACATGATACCTAGCACAACATTAATATTTAGGCTTTGGATAGAAATATTAACTTGTAGAAATATTAACTTGTAAGTGGTACTCTTGGTGTAGTAATCAAATACTAAGAATAAGAACATGTCAAATAATAAATCTTCCTTTGGACCGATTTATTATTCACTTGTAAAACCGAATAATTTCACATATTTATTACCACAAGTGTACATGCAATTCTGTCAAATATTAACCTTCCTTTGGGCCGGTTAATATACACATAAGTTGCATGAACACAACCATTTATATTTTAAAATAAATTAATTTTTACAAGAGAGGTCACTTTAATGACATGTTACTTCAATTAATTCATTTGAAAATATATATAAAATACCAATATTTGAATTGAAAATTACACTAAAAATGACCAAAATTAAAATAAAAAAAATAAAAAAATATTTTTTGGTCAAAGTCAAAGTCAACTAAGTCAAAGATTAAAGTCAATGTGTCAAAAGTCAAAAGCGAGTCGGGTACTGTACGGACGGGTTACCCTATTCATCTATTTACCCAAACCCAATTACCCAAACCTAACCCATTAACCTATTATTTGACCCAATATTAAAACCCAACCCAAATTAAAAATGACTCAGGCCCATTACCCTACTCCTTTTTTTTTTTTTAAATTCTCGGGTCACCCAGGGGTTGAGCCCCTAGGTATCTTGCTATTCACGGGCCCTTACGGGCTCCTTGGGCCCGATTAAAAACAACTCTTTTTTTTTAGGTGGCTGGTCACCCAAAGGTTGAGTTCTTGGGTCTTATCCGATCACGGGCCTCCTTGGCCTGTGTAAACCAATACAAATTCTGGGCCTTAGCCTAGAATTTGTCACAAGCCCAGGGGTCACGACCCCTGGGTACCAACACTAGGCGGTTGGCTTGGGCTGCCGCCAACCGCCAAAGAACCTTCGCCGACGGCCTACATCTCTACTCTGCTCACCGGCACGGCTTGTCGGAGGCCCTAGAAAGCCCCGACACCGGCGGTGAAGCAGTTAGCCATCGGCCAAAACCCAGGCCCCCTCCTTTTGTTTTTCTCCTCCTTATACAGCCGCTTTAGGCCGCCGTTTTGATGCCCCACCATAGCCAGAGGTTGCGTCTATCCCTCTCCGGCGAGGCCCGATGGTCACAGCCTGAGTTCTTTGCTGGCGGCAATGAGTTTACCGCCGGTAATCCAAAGGGTTACTTAAGCCACACTCTTCGATTTCAAGGAAATCGATTATGTGATTTTTTAAAAAAAAAATTTGGCTGCCACTATTTCCGTGCAACCAAACTGAATCCATTAAGCAAAAGCGAGTCAACAATTCTCAATATGAACAGCAGCCATAATTAATAATTACTCGGCATACGTGAACAATACATATGCAAATGTGCATTCATATAAAAATCCAAATTCTAAAGTTAAACGCCGTATATATCCAATCCTGAAAATATATAAACAATCCTAAATATGTAGATATTCGGCAGATGTGCCGAAATCCATGATTCAACAAATTCCAAACAACCATAATCCTTATTCAACGTAAAATTCAACCAAAAATTTGAGAAAATATTTCTCAATGATTGAACATGAGGAGGCTCCGATGCTACTTGTAGGAACAAAATTTACTGATGAAAACCATCATCAAATCCCAAGACTCATGTTAATTTATCAAGAATTACAGCAGAAGCGAACTTAAATCCATTATAACAGTTGAATCTTCGGTTCTTGATCTTCTGAGTCAAGAATGTATGATTTCTTTTGGAGGAAGTTTTTCTCTCTTCTTTTTACGTGATAGGATGCGTAAAAATGTATTGTTACATTCTGACTCAAGGACCATAACCATTTATAACATTTTAACTTTTCCTTATTTCTATTTTGGCCCATTGTAAACATAGAAATTATACTTTAGGTCTCTACACATAATTTTGTACCCACATTTTATGAAATGCTTTAAAACTTAAAACTTTATACTTTATTAGATCGCTTTAATTATGTTAATCTTATTTGATAGTATTAATACACATTTATTTAATATATTAGAACATATATTATTGGAATTTATTCCAACAAAATTTTCATGTTATATCGGGATGTATTTGGTGTGCTAACCGGATGTCTTATTTCACAACAAATTTATTTACTAACTAACCTATTATTAATTTACATTTAAATTAAATTGTTTTGAACAAATACATCAATAAACAAAAAATACTTCCAGCACCGAATATTGTGGCGCAGTGGCAAATGGCAGTGGAAACTGTATTGGTGATCTCGAGAGGTGGCAGAGGAGACCAAACAACAATATGATTCCTTGCAACTTGTCGAAGGATCCGACTGATGATTGTAACTACGACCAAGGCATCCTTAAGACTTCACAATGAGAGGAGATTAGCTTCATGTTTGTTGATCTCCATCGCAAAAGAAGATCGGTGGTCGTTGAACTTCTACAACATCAACACCGACTCAAAATCATAACTTGCGTTGTGCATTGGCGTTGTTGACTCCGGCTTGCAGCTTGTCCTCGCTGTGAGCCATGGGTCTCCATCGCGGTGGAGGAAGATTGATGGGAAAAATGACGTGACACTTTGAAGACCAAACACGACCTCTACAGATCATAGCGGAGGAAGATTGTTGCAAAAAATTGCACAACACAAGTGCACGTTTATTGTTTTAATAAGTAATAATGAGTGAGCAGAGTATGGTTCTGCGAGGATCAATTATCTACAAAGAATCAAAGTTAAATTTATTTCAATAACCAAAATTAAAATAGAAAGAAAACAATTAAAAAATATAAATAATAACATAAATAAATAAAAGACTAAAGCATTTGATTTCACCAAAACTAATCTAATTTAATATATGATAAATTACACTAACACCCCTTATGTTTTACCCAAATTACAGAGACACCTCTTGGACTAAAACTAATCACACTGACATTCCTTGAACATAACCATGTTAACTTTAGTTTGAAATGACCAAAAAACCCAATTTAATCTTAATCATTAATCTACGAAATTACATCTTAACCATTAATTTGATAAACCCCAATCCTTAACTAGAACAAACAAAGCCCAAACCCCCATTTTCCCAAACCTTCCTATATCTCGACCTGCCTTGCACGTCGACGGCCGGAGACCGCCCCACCCCCGTGACCAACCCTACCCTCTAAGACCAACTCCCACCCTAAGACCAACCCCTTCCTGACCTCTCATCTCTGCACGTCGACGAGCCCGAGACCAACCCCCACCCCCTTCTCCACCTCCCGACCTCCCTCTCCCGATCTCCTTATGCACACTGGCAGTCAGAGATGCCCCCGCCCCCACCCCCGCCACCAATACCGAAATGTAGCCCACCCTGCCTCCCCATTGCATCCTTACCCTGTCACAAACCCCCACCTCCCTTTCCCCGTAACTCGTTATCCCTAATGCCATTAGCCACTCCAATGTGGCCCACCCCATCGCATCCCCACCACTGCCTCCCACCCACCCTATCCTTGGTGCCCTTCATGTCCCATTCCCATTGCCCATTGGGAGAGAACGAAAGATATCGAGAGAGAGTGACAAAGAGATACAGAGAGAAAGATTCTTTAAACGACGAGTGACTCTCAATTATTTAATGCTCTCTCTCGATTTATGTAAAAAAATACCCTAATATATTAATCCACTATATCCTTATATGAATTTACATATATTAGAATTCATTAAGATCAATAGCTGTATAAAAACCTAAGGAAGTTAGATTACTATATTACTATGCCCCATGAAACCTATGATGTCTATCAAGAATCTATTCCTACAAATCATTTCTTAGTCTCATTATAGGTCTCCTAATCAATTAATTGATGATCAAGCAATTAAAAGGATTAAGAATAGTAATAAACACTCAAAATAAGGCAATAAACTCCTAGAGAATAAATCTTTGCAAGGAAAAATAAATGAAATGAAATTAAAATGATATTGATAATCTCATATCCCTAAAAACATTAATCAAGAGTTTAACATCTCAAATAACAAAAATACAAAGATACAAAAATTGAAAAGAAAAACTCATGTAGAGGTTTCATAAGTCTCCAAGCTTGACTTTCAAATCTTCAATCTTCTCTTCTCGATCTTCAAAATACTTCTATCTTGAATTTTCCTAAACCTAAAAATAAAAATAAAAATAAATACCTAATAGAAATTGCCTAGATATTTCTCCTTGGCTCTCAATTATGGGGATTAGGTCTTTCTTTAAATGTCCTAAAAAGATCCTATTTACAGGCTTTGAACAATTAAGATAATTATTTTAAAATTCATAATTAAAAAGATTCCTAAAATCAAGTCTAGACATGGCTCTAAATTTAGGCACCTAGGCGCCATGCTCTCTACCACCTTTCCTTGAATGATAATTGATACTGTTTCTTAATGAAAAGGCATCTGGATTCTATTTAATCAAGGTCTATTTCACACGCAAGTAGAGGAATGGATAGCTCCTAAGGGTCTGATGCATACTGACAGGTGTCGCATAAGGATTGGTGGAGCTAAAGAATGACGCACATGGCACTATATTTAAGGTTGAAGGAGAGTTGATGTGAAGTGCAAAGCACTTGTATAGAGGCGCTGGTTGGTGCCTAGTGGTAGTAGGGCTACAACTTGACAACGCGCCTCTCTTGCACTTGAAGGGCAAGCACGAGATAGAGGATCCTAGACAGGGTTGGCAGTAAATGTGTTTGTATCATGTTCATGTCGGCATGTTTATAGTACGACACATTTAGGCTGAACATAAATACGACATAATTAATAAATATGCTAGAAATGCAAATAACACTTTAATATTCCTTCCTCGCTAAGCGTAGGTGTCACTGAAAAAGGAAGCAGATTGTGTCATCTGGGTTTGTCTCTCTTGCTCCATCATATTTTACACAAATAACATTTTACACATGTTAGAAACATAGAGAGTAATTTGAATAAGAGAACATAGTATTGAAAATTTAAAGTACTTACAAAATCTGTTGTGCTTGGGGGTTGACCTAAGTCTCCTCGTGACGATGCATATATGCCTAGTTGCCTATGGTCAACATCGGATGCTGGGTCACTGTGTTGGCCTATCTAACAATTTGAATGTGTTAGAATAATGTATTCTTGATAAGTTTTAAGATTGCTTGTAATTAAATAAACTTACTAACCTTCTTATCGTGATGCTGTGAGATGGATATCTGACTATGCAAACTTGACCACTTGTATACAATTACCTAAAATCTGTCAGACATGAACGTGTGGTGGGGGGGGGGGGGGGGGGGGGGTTTGCTCTGACATGTGCCTCCTTTGCTAGTCCTCTAAGTGCTTTAAAGTGTTTGTAGAGGTCGTTCTTCCAATCCTTATAGCACTTGGCTACCTCCTTATCAACCATGCCATGGAGGATGCGTCCAAGCTTTTGTAATCCAATGCAAACTAATCCTATAACACATGCAAGATCATGATAATACTTTTATTCTGTTCTATAAAAATTATGTACTATAAAATTATGTTCTATAAGGATGAAGTTGAATACATGCTAGCATGCGCTGCTAAATCTATCTCTTATGCTAGGCATTAACATCTTTCCAAGCATCGTGGTATGGCTCACATGCATCCCAAGTATAGATGCCTATGGCACTTTACCACGACCCGTACCACCCAAGAGGCTTTCCAAGTACCACCGAACTCATCAAATGTGACTGGAACACATTTGTCGTATGGCTCACATTTGTGGTACCACTGCCCAAGAGCCTTCCAAGTACCATCGCCCAAGAGCATTGTGGTATGGCTCACAAAGCACAATCATACTTACATACATAAATTGTCTTATAGCATAGGCATAGTTTACTCAATAACTTCTTTGGCTCATAATGTGTTTCAGGTAACTTGTTCCCATTAGGGAATGAATCTTTCAATAACTTCGACATAGCATCCATGCATTCATTAGGCCACTTATATAACACTTTTAGGTGTATCAATTTCAGTAAGAAATTCAATGATGAATACTTAGTGCAACCCAGATACAATCCCACTTGGAGCTCAGATAAGAGATCCTTGAATTCATCATCCTGGAGATCTTCAATATTCATTTCCATTTCACCCTACATATCATGATCATCATTAATGCCAGCAATATCTTCAATGAATGCAAGCACCTCGTCTATCGATTCACTTACAACTGGGCCAGTAATTGAAACCTCCTTTACCTCCTCTACTTCATCATGGTAAATCCATTTCATGTACGACGTATCAAAACCAAACCAATGTATGTGTGCTTTCACTGTTTCAACAGGCCACATGTCATGATTTTTACACTTCACACAAAGATAGCTAATATTTCCAAACAAATTTGCATAATTCTTTTTTACTTTAATAAAAGCAGACAGCCCACCCTAATACTCATCTAACAACCGGTTCCTTAGATATATCCAACTCTCATCAATCGGCATTTTAACTCTACACAATAACAAACACAATGAGTAATATGAATTGGTAAATGTATGTATGTATGCATCCAATTCTACATACCGCCTTTACTCCAAATCTATAGTATAAGACCCTATTATATTTAGTATTATAATTTATGTATTGTGTCACTCATTCCACAATGCCTCTTTTTCTTTAGAAATTTCGATAGTATCTCCCTTTAGTTCTCCTAAGTGTGTTATTAGGTGCACACCCAGAGAGCAAAGGAAGATTATTGAAACCTCTACCAAAGGTGCGAGTGAAAATAAATAATAAACATGTAAATTACAATACAAAACTATCCAAACGAGACAATTCAAGCATTGGTGTTACTACATACCAATCGTCGAACGGGTCTAAGGTAAACTCATGCAAGCATGTGCAAAATAAAAACATAAATTTGTACTCTTGTATGTTGTTTTTATGTGACTATAAAGTCACATATCAAAACTTACCACCTCCATAAAAGATACAATTTAATTAAATTTTTTGTAATCTTATCAAATTTTATAATAATTTTATGCAATTTTATCAAATTTTATGATAATTTTATTGTTTTTAAAATAAAATTATAATTTTAATAAACATTATTGCTGTTATAATTAATTAATTAGTTCATTAATTGTTAATTAAGAATTATTATTTTCTGATTTTTATTTTTAATTTCAAATTAAAACTACACTTTTTTATTTTTAATTTATAATTATTAATAACTTTGACATTTATTCTATCAATTTTTTAATCACTATAATGCATTAACAATAATTTTATACTATATTATTAAATTTTATGATAATTAATCCTTAACAATGATATTATAATTATTAAACTATGTTGTTCACTAATTTATAATAAAAATTTAGACTATTATTTTACTTTATACTTAATAAATTAATTAATTGCTTCATGAATTGTTAATTAAGAATTATCATTTCTTATTTTTAATTTCTAAATTGTAATTAAAATTTACAATTTTTTAATTTTTATAATTTATTATTATTATTTTTATTAATTTTGACATTTATTCTTTCAATTTTGCATCAACAATAATTTTACAATCCCAAAATTATAACTCTATAAAATCCTAAAAATTCAATTCTACAACAATCCACATTAAAACAATCCATAGGTCTAACAAAATCACATTCACAATTCATAATTCAATAACAAATCACAATCCAAATAAACTATTCATAAATCCAAAAATTCAATTCACAACACAATTCCAAAAATATTCCAAATACCAAAAATTTAAAAACTTACGTAATCTAAACCCACTAAAAACAAGGTTTAGAAAACGAGGATGGCAACGAAAACTTCAATGGTGGATGGTCGAAAAACAACCAAAAGCTCCAAAAACTCAACCAGGAGAAAGTTTAGGGATTTCCTAATTTAGGGAGATTTCTATGGATATTATTTGATAATATGAGTTTTTACAATACAAAACTTATGAATCTATGAATTTCAAGAAGTTCTGGAGAGATTTGAGCAAAATAGGGTGGAGAAAATGGAGAGAAAATAGAGATTGGAGGGAGAAACTACCTGAAAAAAATGGGGGAAATGGAACTCTTGGGTTTGTTTATAAGCAGAGTTTTTTGCGATGACATTTTGTCATCGCAAATAATTAAAAAAGTTGTAGCAAAAGGTCATCAAAACATTGTCGTCCCACTTAATCTGGGAAAAAAATATTGACAAATTAATCTTTTGTGTCGATAGTTAAAAAACGTTGTCGCAAATAATTTTCATTAAAGCGCACTTTTCTTTGCCAAAACTTTGTGACAAATTAAATTTTCACTTTTGTGACAACATATGTCATCGCAAATAATCTCACCGCTATTGTAACTGACACCGTTGGACAGCTGTTAATTATTAGTATTTGCGACAACATGTAGTTGCAAAAAAAGCAAATTGTCGTTGGAAAAAAAACCTCTAGAACTGTGACTGAGAGTGAAAGATAGCTGTAAACCATTGGTATAATTTTGTCGTAAAAAGCTCTAGAATTCTCGCCACGTGTATAGAATGTTTTCGCCACCTGTACACAATGGTATTTGCGACGTCTTTATCATCGCAGATACCTACCATATTTTGTGCTACGCAAACATCCTTGGTGCCAAACTACTAGTTGCGGTGACATGCAGTCGTAAATATGAATAGTTATGTTCTTTTTTTTTTTGCGATGACATGTTGACACGAATAAGCATGTCGTCGCAAAAATGTTCCTCAATTACGATGTTTTGTCGTTGCAAAACATGGAATATTTGCAATGACAATTGTCCTTACAAAAAATGTCATTGCTATAAGGCTCGTTTGTAGTAGTGTTATTTGGGTGTTCGTAGTAATTTTTTTGACGTTTCACATAACGAGAGGAATTGATTTGTTTTTTTAGAGAGACAAAGATATATTAGAGATAAAGGAGAGAGAGAATATGAGAGGAAGAGGGTCACATTTTTTTTTTTTTTTTGGTGTTTTGAAACTAACGGAAGAGAACCCATCAATTAACACGTTAGTGGCTTCTTCTTTTTTTTTTTTTTTTTTTATCAAGTTGATGTGTTAAAGTATTATTTCATGGGCAAAGAATTGGCATAAAAAATGGATAGAGGGTTTGACTTGCACCCGAACACGCTGCTAAAGAGAAAGATACTTAGACGGCGGTTAGCTAATTTACTCCTTTTGAAGCTAAAAAATGAGTTTAGGTTACAACAATATTAACAACAACAAAAAAATAAGTGACCAAATCACCAGTTAGCTAGATCTATTTACTCTAACTGTTTTTCTACACATTTGATAATCGTTGTGGCACATGAAAAACATTAGATACAATTATATGATCACCACATTGAAAACACGCAAATTGTACGCCCTTGACATCGTATTGGCGCCGCACATAGTGTAAAGAATCTAATGTGTGAATTTTCCAATTTTCCTTTTCAGATAAAAATTTTCATCCAAGAAATCTTGATTAATTCATATGAAAAAATGAAATAGAACTAGCTAGAGAACCTTATAGACATATATAATTTTATTTCAAATAATTTTTTTATAATGTATTACTTTATAATTAAACTAATAATACTTTTTAATTTTAGTTTGTGCTATTATCAGAAGCCAAAACTGCAATATTATATATATATATATAAATTTTTTGAACCTTAAACATTAAATGTAGACAATAAAGTTGTCCATCGATATATACATAAGAAAATTAGGTATATGGTCAATTTTTATCCACCTTTTCAAATAAATTGTTGTACTTTTTAAAAATTAGGGAAATGTCAACATGTTGAAAAGAAAAAAAAAATCTTTTTGTTTTCTTTTTTTTTTTTGTACAGCAATACATCATTGCTAGACACAACACATCATTGATATACATAATTGATTAAAATTAGTATATTTTTAACTAACTATATTTTATCGCTTATAAATTGGTTTATCATTGATCTACTAATGATATATCATTGACAAACTAATAAGTTATCGAGTAAATTTGGTTAATCAAGTAAATTTGGTTAATCACTCACTAATGTTTGTTTATCATTTATAAATCACTTAGTTACTCAGTTATCAATTACCAAGTTAATTAATGAAAAACCACAAATGAATTGATGTAACACTAGTACATCACCAAAGTTAAAAAAACCATCATTTCCTTAGTTTTCAAAAACTTCAACCATTTACTTAAAAAAGCTTAAAAAATGATCATTCACCCATAAATCCCTAATCATTTACCATGTGATTTTGCTTTGTGCAATAATATTACATATACATATATAATTTCTGAAATCTCATGTTACTTATTTGTATATGAGTTCCATTAATCTCTAATAGATGATCCTATCAACAAATTGCAAATTAGAATTTAAGATAATATTTGATATCCTATCCATCAAATAGCGATATCTTTATATCTAAGTTTTCTTGAATTAATACTCATGATAATATTATTTCATCACAGCATTGAATTATATATATATAATATATATGTATAATGTTTATAACTACCTATAATATTATGTTTCCAATATGTCAAGTTTTTGCTTGTTAGATATAGATCTCACTAGTTGGTAAATCACTTAAGAATTAAAGTAAGATCAATGAAATGATCAATATCTATAGAATTTTGATTGTCATTATAGAATTACATTAGAATCCAAATTCTATCTTAGGTTTCATGTGTTCTAAGTATACTGATGTCTCTATGTGGTAATTATAAACACTATTACAATCTAATCATAAACATTATTACAATCTCAATAAGATCATTCCACATATTTGAGAACACACAACATCAAAATCTTAAACAAGATAAAGTGTTTAATTTTAGCTATTGATTGTAAATCAAATTGTATACTAAATACACATAATCATATCTTCTATATATTATGAACACTTCATATATATGACTATCAACTTTTACAATTATTGTAACTTTTTAAAAAATTTTGCATATAAATATATATAACAATATATAGAGGAGAATAAAAAAGAAATTTATTTATTAAAACGCAATAGTTTAAATTTCATAATTTAAATAGAATTTTATATTTAAACAATTATATATCATGTTTTGAAACACCACTCCCAACAAATAGGTTGGTGAACATTTATTGGAGACCAACTAAGACAAGTGCATACACTTAGAGCAAAATAATCCCTTCTTTAGAAAAAAAATTTCAAAAACGATTACTTTCCAATTATATCACCCAACTCTCAGTCATTCAATACTTTGGTTAAGTAAAAATTCTTCAGCATTCCTTCTTTGCTTGACAGTAATTTGAAAGACCTACGTCTTACGGGGAAGCTTCCGCCTGAATTAGTCAATCTTACACACCTAGAAAGAGTGTATGTTTCTTTCCTTTGTTTTCCATTTTCCTTTCCAGATAATTTACAGTCTTTCCATATAAAATTATATCTTAGGCGTAGAATATATAACGGCAATGTTACTTCATAATAAATTTGGACTTTGCAGGGACTTCACCCGCAACTTTCTTCACGGTTCACTTCCGCCAATATGGAGTACGATGAAGAAGTTGAACTACATGTAACCATTTGGTCCTTCCAAGAGTTCTAAAAAACATTGCACAAAATTTGGCCCTTGCTCGTTTTTCCTGCCAATAGGAGCTGACCTACAAAAATTTTTGTGCAGTTCTCTTGCCGCCAATCAGTTATCGGGGTAAATTCCGAAGGAATGGGGAAATTTTCCAAGTCTTAGTTACCTGTATGTTTCCCTATATTCTTATTCAGTTCTTTAGTTATACAGCGATATACGCTTGTGAGTTCTTTGTATATCTTAAAGAGAAATTAACACCCGATCTGCTGAATAATTTTTCATTCATACAACTTACAGGAGCTTTGAAGCCAACAATTTTTCTGGCAATGTTCCCAAGGAGCTTGGTAATTTAGTCAACCTAACTCACCTGTACGTAATTTGCTCTAGATTTTTTGACTCTTTCGCAATATTATTATTGTTAATTTTTTTGTAAATAAACCCGATGATAAATGATAATTAGCATTAATATTTATTATTTTTCAATATAATATTTATTTATTTCATGTAACAAGGAACGTTAAAATTAAGACATATAATATCTTTTCGTTTCTCCTTTTTTTTGTCTTGCTATTTTTTTTTTTTTTAACTCAGGTTTTTTACCTCCAATAAGTTTGTGGGAAGGTTACCCCAGAATCTTGCAAACCTGAAAAAGTTGAACGAATTGTAAGTTCTGAATAGTTTTCTGTTTACAAACGTTCAATATCTATAAATATTATTCCTTGAATATAATTTTAAGATATATGCAATTTGCTTTTGTGATGTACAGCCGGCTAAGTGATAATAACTTTCAAGGCCCTATACCCAAATTCATTGCGAACTTCACTCGACTTATCAGACTGTAATATTTCTATATGTAACTTTGAAGTTTTATTGATGTGAAGAGCATTACATAATAAGGGGAAACTGAATATATGATTTATTTTTATGCATGTTCGCAACTTGAAGGGAACTGCACGCAACTGGATTGGAAGGACCTATCCCTTCTGAGATATTTCAACATTTAGAGAACTTGCAACAGCTGTGAGCAAAGCTTACTTGTTCAATTTATTTTACCATGTTTGGTAAGAGGGATAGAAAATAGGAAGGACGGAGAAAAAAAAACCCAACTGAGAAAACTGAAAAGGAGATTATCACGATTCAAAACCAGCCAGGATCAGTGGTAAAATTTCATGACATGAATTTATAAAAATTTGTGTTTCTTTCCGAAGATTAGAATTCAAAGAAGTTTCAAACATCAAAAAAATTCATCATACTCACAATAAATATAATATGTGCACCTGTTAAACATAGATATGACATATATATACATAAAATCGTGTATAAATCACGCATCACCCATTTTTACCACACTATCTAGCATACTTTAATACATATTAAAATTCATGATCCAAAAAATCTAATTTAGATACATATCCAGATCATTAGAATATCCAGCGTTTTCTTAAAGAATACCAAAGAAATTAGTTGTAGAGCTTCGCTTATGTCTAACTACTCTGTCCATCTAATTGCACACTACCTGAGGGGAAAAAGGGTGCGCCACACCCAATAGGACTACCGTCCATTCATTAAATCAAATTTATAAATCTAAAATATAGATAAAAAATTATTTAGTAGGTTTCCATAGAAGACTTACAAAGTAGGTAATTAAATTCCCAAAATTATATATGAATCACACAAGTCGAAAATTCGTCCTAACCAAATAGAACATCAAAACATATAGTCGTCAATATAATCTATCAGTCTTACTCCTAATTATTAGTTATAGAGGAGGGAGGATGTGGGGATAAAATGTCCTTAGTAAGCAACTCACGTTGGTTTTGTCCTAAATAAGCAACTTGTAATAGATTGTGTAGCAGTAGTGGTACAAGTATAATAGTCCTCGAGGAATGTTTGGAAATAAAGTCTGTCGACACCACATAAGGTCTCATTATACAATAAAGTGGATGAAACGCTAACTCAAGCCTAAAATATGAAAAAGTCAATCTACCATTCAGAAGCAGTTTTATAACAAAAATCTAACACGTAACGGCTTGTTTTCTGAAAACCAAAAATCTAAAATAGTAATAAGGTGTTTAGAAGAGTAGTTCAAACCAATGATTTAAACTATAATAAGGTGTTTAGAAGAATAGCTCAAAGCAATGATTTAAACTCTAAACAGTGTAAAACTCTCACATATTAGAACAAAAAACTATAATTTAAAACTCTCACATGTAACAGTTTACTCTCACATGCAACAGTTTTTAAATTTAATAGTTTAAATTACTATCTAAAACACCCTACAAGACAACAATTTACACATATTTTTGATTTACCATAACTGTTGACTAGTGAAAGCCATTGGTCAACAGTGTTGATTTGTGTCCAGTTGACAGCTGATGGTTGGGATGGATACCAAATCAAAGGTCTCGATGACAGGAGCTTGTTTCCATTGAAGGTTTCTCCAAACAACTTCCAGTTCGCTAGAAAATGCACCAAAACTAAAATATGTGGCAGTGACATGACTAAATTTTTTTCCAACAACGAACAAGTTGGTTATTGATTGGGTTCTGTTCCCTTTTATAATCACAAGTTTGGCCTAACATGTGAACTTTTATTTTCAATCAAATCCCATGGCTTTTAAAGAGATAACTAGGTTTTCTTTCCTTGTGTTTGGTAGAAAAGAAAGAGATAAAGAGGAGAGATAAACTTGTTCATGCAAAGGTATTTTACCTTTGTACCCTTATACAAAGTCGGTGAATCCGGGAATGAGATGTAACCATGGGGAAGATGGAGGTCATATTCCTACCTTCTTACATACCAATTGACAACACGAGAGCAAACCAAAATCATTTAATACCATTCCTATTATATATCTGTCTCTCGCTTCTTTTCTCTGTTCCTTTCTTTTCGCTTTTCTACTCTACCAAACAAAGCATAAGACGTGAACTAACAAGGTCCTGTACTCCACAATATTGTTGATAGTGAAGAGGTTGATGATCTGCTTAATTGTTTGTCCCTTCGTGTTTTGTAGGAGGATCAGTGATATGGCCGGTCCGGAGTCTAAATTCCCGGTTCTAAACAGCACCCAGTCGGAGTTTATTTTGTATGAAACAAGCGTGATCTATCTAGAATATATTTATAAATTATTGCTATATAGACGTTTATGAATTATATATATTGCTATACAGCTATTTGCTACTGCATTTTTTTTTTTTTTGAAGTTGCTGCAGATCAATTAATATGACTTGCAGAAAACTTTCTTCAGGGTATTGAGAAACGTGAATTTATCTGGAACCATCCCGGAGGAAATCTGGAATATGATACCTAGCATGCGCATGCTGTAAGTAAAACTCTAATTGCTTCAAATAGTAAAGGACTATGGCAAGTGGGTTTGAATCAATTGGTTTTAAGTTCAACTAAAACTCTCACCAACTATATCAAAAAGTTGTTATAATATAAAACTTTTACATATTATAGTTTTTAAACTAAAATTTTTCATTTTAACCGGTTTGCCAAATGCAGTAAATGAAATTTAACTTATTAAAAATGTCAGCTGATCTATATTATATGTATATATGTGTGTGTATATTTTGCGGTCCAAGGATGAGATATAGTTAATTTTTTTTATTACAAAACTATCTGCTCTAAGGATGAAGCTTTCCTTGGCCTATTCTCACGCTGGCCCATAATTTCCTTTAGCCTTAAAACGGTGTCGCTTGTTTTAAACAGATGATGTCGTTTCAATTCCTTTATGTCTCTTTGTCTTCTATTAATTCTAATGGTATCGTTTTCACTCAAACGATGTTGTTTCCATTTAATAATTTCTGAAACTCCCCCCATGTTTCCATCTTTATCAATTGGTTTGGTGACTAGGTTTAAACTGGCATAATTAATTCCCTCTATGTAACGATTTTTTTTCTGGGCAATTTTTCTCAGAGATGTAAGCTTTAATAACTTGGAAGGAGAGCTGGATCCTAAGACCAACACAGCAAAATATATGTAAATATTCTGGAGTACTCGCTGCAATTTTTTTTAATTATTTTTGTTTCCTTTGTGATTGTTGCTTTTATTATTACCCTACATGGATTAGTCTACGCTGAAATATTTTGATAAACTCATTATCAGATTTTTGGCGGGCAACAAGCTAAATGGAAGTGTACCGTACTCATTCGTTGCCAATTTTAAGGGTCACGATATGTATGTTCTCTTATTTGGCGTCATTTTAATTTTTGTTTTTTGGTTGCATGCCCCGTGGACTTGGATCCTCTATCCTGTTTTTGATTTTTGAAGCTTCTCAATAAAAGAATTTAGCGAATTGTCAAAAAAAAAAAAAGAATGAACAAAGGAAAACAAAAAAAAAAAAAGTACTGGAGAAGAAGAGGGATCGAGAGAAGATGGGGGTGGTAAGATCAATGGGTTTGGATTGATATGGGTGAGAAATGAGTGATGCCATGTGACTCAAATTGTGGATTAATCTCCAGATTCATTATTTCCCTTATTTTTTCTTTTCATGTTTTGATTTTTAAAGCTTTCCCAACTTAGGGATTCGACAATTGGAAAAAAAAGGAATGAAAAAGCAAAATAAAAAAAGCTTTGGAGTCTGGAGAAGAAATGAGGGAGTCCAAATAAAGAAAGGAGCAAAAAAGAGACGGAAAAATTGATGTCTTTTTTTTTTTTTTTTAAACAATTAACATCCTTAAATGTTATTGTAAAATTTTAATAGATGTGGGATGTTGGCTGATGATTTGCTAAAATATTACCGGAAGGGGAGAAAACGAGACAGATAAAGAGGGACAGAGGAGAATCCCTTGCTATTCTTTCTATTAGGAAATAATGGACTAATTTCTATTCCCTTAATTTCTGCTACTCATTTTTATTCCCACCTCTAAATGTAGCATTTCCTTCTTTTCCCTTTATTCTTTCACAGATATATATTTCTTTTAAGAAAAAGGCCGAACCTACTAAAGGCATGAATTTTCTTTTTCTTTTTACAATTTCTTAATAAACTCTCAAAAGGAATGGCTGATATCAGAGAAAACTTATTTTGTGTTTACATTAATCAAAGTTAATATCCTTCACACAAAAAAAAAAAAAAATCAAAGTTAGTATTATCATATACTGAACAAATTACACAATATTTGCTACATGTATTTTCATTTACATTATATGAATCTAAAAAAAAGAAACGTTTACCAACTACTATTGTTAATTTTTTTGGTCTGTGTGCGTATTTTTACTTATTTATTTATGTATTTATTTATTTTTGCAGTGATCTTTCCTATAATAACTTCACCTGGTCGGATACCTCATGCAATCAGAGCAGGTAATAATAGGCTCTTGTGATTCGCCGTGTCTCTACTAATTAAGTTTGTAGTTTACAGATGTAACTAATAACTTCTTTTCTTCATCTTTCAGCGGTCTGGAAACAGTAAACACGTATCGGAGTTCCTCCTTGAAGAGCCAGTAAGAATACTGTTATGTATTTCGTGATCCGTGTACCTGCATTTTCTTTTTTGTTTTGGGTCTAAATTATGAAATTATTAATTAGTAAGAGTGTCCAAATTTCTCTCGCTAGCTAGTATGTCAATGTGTCTTGCTTATACATTCGTTCCTTATTTCAACAGAAAGGGGCTACCTCCTTGCCCACCCACACTCAATTGTCAAACACGTAAGATTTTTGTACAACTTTTTTGTTCATTTTTTTTTGTATCTTGTTTACGTTTGTGTTTCTGTATTTCCCCCTAATTTTTCTATCATCTTTTTTTTTTTAAATTTCGGAGTGTAGGATTCGAACTCTTTATCTTTAGGTGAGATCGAGTATAGTTTTACCGCTAAATAGTCTATCATATTCTTAAGTAATGAGACGTAGAGACGTAGAGGTCTATTATATTTCAGTTTTCTTTTTTAATAATTACTAAATATAAACGATGAGAAGTTATAATGTGCTTGCTGTGATCGTGGAAAAAGATATCAATGATTCTTTTTTTTTTCCCAGCAAATATCAATGATTCTTTGATTTGTTAAGAAATAGGGTTTTACGGTAACTTCAGAATTATTTCTGAATGAATTATAATCATTTCATGAAAGAAAAATACAGATTTGATCATTAATACTTATTGACGTACATAATTTTGGTTACATTTGTGTATGTACGTATGTGTGTGACAGACCGTAAATCATCACTTCATATAAATTGTGGTGGGCCAAGTGTAACTGTCAAAAACGCCAATGGTAGCCTATTATATGAAGATGACACGACCGACGAATATGGCGGCGCAAAGAGTTACGCTGGAAGTTACTGGGGGTTTAGTAGCACCGGAGATTTTATGGATGACGATGACACCACGTTGAGTCACATTGTGCATGATAAGGATAGTCAGTTTGGTGATTCAGAACTTCTGTATACCACAGCTCGTACATCTCCCCTGTCTCTTACCTACTTTGCTTGTCTAGAAAATGGAAAGTACACAGTGAAACTGCATTTTGCGGAGATCAAATTTGGAACTAGTTACAGCGGTATGGGAAGACGCCTGTTTGATATTTACATTCAGGTACATAATTGAGTAGTATCTGAAAATAATTACTCGATTCACCCTTCAACTTGGTGGCCGGAGTCCCATTTTTTTTTTTTTTTTTTTAAAGAGGACGTGAATTAGACAAAACTTTTAAACTAAAATAATATAACACAACTGTATTTTTTGTAACTATCTTTACAACACCGAAAATATTGAACTTTTAATAATGTTACCGATATTTGGTTTGTTCTTTATTTTAGGATTGAAATATTAAGTACTTAGTAATTACAACTTGGGTGTAAAAGGAAGGTCTTAACGTTCTCTCGCTCTATTGTTTTTTAGGGAAACATAATGTCCAAGGATTTCAATATAGAGGAGGAAGCCAACAGAACTGGAAGTAAAGCTGTTGTAATGCCCTACTCTAATGTCAGCGTGGTCGATAATACCCTGGATATCCGCTTCTATTGGGCTGGAAAAGGCACCACTGTCGTCCCTAAGAGGGGAAGTTATGGTATTCTTATATCTGCTATTTCCGTGTGTCCAAGTAAGTTTGTTTCTCCCTCGATTAATCAATTAATTGACTGAAGCTGATATACAGTCTCGTATATTTAGATGTTTTTAGTTAGGATAAGTCGCACGTACTCTCATTTTCTTAACGACCGAAAAGTGTCAAAACAAGTAAACTGTGCATCTAAATTTAGTAAAGTTTATGCAAAAATTATTGACAAATCTGTATAACTTGCAGAACTTATTAATGCTAAATACAACTCTAGGGCATGTTTGGTACATCTATATTGTATTAATAATAGTGTTTGACAATATTTATATATTGTACAATTTACTAGGAAATTTAAATTTAATCCAACACATATAGTTATATCTAATGCTAAAAAGCCTATGTATCAGACATATCATATAATTTAATTAACCTAATAGATCGGGTTAAAAAACATATAAAATATTTCACAATATCACCATTGGGGACTGTCATTGTGCTACAAAACAATGGCAAGGGTCAGGATTTGGGAACGGATCGGAGCCAAGGTTAGGATGCATAACCTAGTTTAGGACTCGGGTTTCAAGACTCAATTAGGTTTTGGGACCAAGGATGTACTTAAGCTCGGTCACATTTTGAGACACAACCTGTGGTCAAGTTTTAGAACTGAGGTTGGGGTTGGTTTCAAGACCAACGTTAGGGTTGGGATTAGGGATTGAGGCTAAGGTTAGGTTCAAGTGTTTAGGCTAGATCAAGTTTGAGTTTCAAAACAGGGTCTGGTTGGGTTTCAAAGGTTGGGGCTGGGTAGGGTTTCAAGGCTGGACCAAGGGCAGGGTCAAGGTAAAGAGTAGGGTTAGGAGTTGGGTCTAGATAGGGGCTAGGATTTATGATTTGAGATTGGGACTCGAGTTAGGATCCAAACTCTGATTAGGTTCGGGCTTGAGATCTATGACCTAAGCCTATTTGGTTGGTGATTAGAGTGGATTAAGTGATAATGGCTGAAAAATTTTTAGAGGCCCTTTCGAAAAGATTCTTAACAACTAGGAATTAGACTATAATTTTATAAAAATAGAGGGATCAATATAAATTTTCTTTAAAAAATACACAATTTGTATAAATAATGTCATTTTGGTCCTCCAATTTTCTAAAAATTATAGTTTCACTTAAATTTTCAAAGAAGTCTTTTAATAGACCCCTTTTAATTTTCTTTGCCTTTCCAAGCACTGCCCTAAGCTCCCCACGCCAGATTTCCAGCCCAATCCCGTTCTTGGTAATCGGCTGGGATCCACACTAAAGTCAACCTAGGTTGGGATCATGACCTAGATTTTATCCTTTTAAAAGTTCAATACAATGGTGAAAAAAAATGAAATAATCTAACATAATATTTTAATACAACACAAACCAAATACCATATTGTATGAATTATACACTACCATATGGTCTAACAAATAGCATGCCCAAATAAATTAAGTGTCACTTTGCTATGTGACTATTTTCGCGACTTATCTCTTTCTACTTGAACTTTAACTAAGCGGGTTTTTTTTTTTTTCTTTCCCAAATCATTTTTTTAATAAAGAAAGGGTAACTAATGTCAAAGAAGGTTTAGAACACCATAACTAGGGGGCAAATGATACCAATTAGACTCCATATCCTCCACCAAATCCCCCACTCAAATTTATTAGAATAAGAAAAATCTATTTTTTTTAATCACTAACAACTCCTAAAGAAGCAAAAATTAGACGTAAAACAAAATCTAGAAATCTCCGAAAAAGTGATGAAGACTGCCGAAGTCAAGAACAAACAACCTGAGAAAGGAGTTACAACCTAAACAATTCATAAGACATGAAATTTTTGTCTTTCTCAATTAAGCAAACTCAGTCAAGTTAGCCGAACACCGAAGAATACCATCTCTATGCATCACCTTTCAGAGCAACTATACGATTCTTAATTTGCATCAAATTACGAGTATTTATCTTTCCAATATTTTGACTTTTTCTCATTTAGTGCTAATCAACCGACGAAGCAAATGATATATTTCCATCTCCTTTCTACATGACGTACTTTCTCTGATGAGTTGCACTATAAGTTTGGTTGGTGTAGTGTCGCAAAAAGTTTTAATTTGTTTCGATCATTGTTAGTGAACAGAATTTGAACCCCTTGTTCTCCATTGATCGCTGTTGGAATTGGCCCGTCTGATAATCAAATCGGCTTACTGAGATGGATAAAATTTCAAACAAGATATGAAGCACCCGCTAACGTAAAGCATTATGGAAAATAAGTGGCACGTTAACAGAAAAAAAAATGTCACAGTTATTATTTATCTGGCAATTGATCCGTGTTGTTTACAACCACGTTACTACTTCAGCTCGATCTTCAGTTAAGATTGACCGAAGTACACATTTATTGTATGGTGTTTATCATTAAATCAATATTATTTAAGCAATATTATTAATGTAATAACATATATTGAACATGGCTTCTGGTTTATGCATTATTTTTCAGGTTCAAAATCTCATTGTGAAGGTGAGTAATATAATTATTACTATGTACTACTGTGACTTTGGGTTTTGATAAATTTTTTTAGTGCTATTTTGAATTCCTTTTGGGGAAATATCTTATTATTACATCTCCCATTTGCAGAACATAAAAAGAAATCTTTTGTGGCTGGAATAATAGCCTCGGTCTTATGCCTAATCTTTTTGGTGACCGGCGTCCTTGCTTGGAGAAGATATTACCGGAATAAGTACAAAAGAGAAAGATCGGCAGGTGGGTAATTTCACTTTAATGATTGAAGTGTCAACTTACGAGTTGGCAAAATCATTTTCTTTATACAACAAATTGCTAGTATAATATTCCCTAACGATTGCTCCAATTTCGTTGTCAGAGCTTACCGGGCTAGAGTTGCTAACAGGCTCATTTAGTTTGAGACAACTAAGAGCTGCGACTGATGATTTTAGTCCCGAAAACAAGATTGGAGAAGGTGGTTTTGGGAGTGTTTACAAGGTATAATTAATACATGTTGGATAACGCTAAACATATGTGTTGATAAGGATTGAAAATATTTCTGCAGAAATTTCTATATATTGGAAGTATGATATGGAAATAGGAACGTTGTATCTTTTAAACAAAATATCCATAAATTTTAATAGAAATATCTGGGGATATCAGTATCTAGATGGAAATATCGATTTTTATAAAACTGTAGTGTTAAATGACAAAAAATTAGGAAATAAAATTTTCATAAAATTATTAGCAAAATATCGACAAATATTCATGCTTCATCTTTATTTTTCAATTTATTTTAAAATTTTATGAAACACATGTCATTTTTATTTACTTTTAATGTAGTCTTTTATAAACTTACTTTTCAATGTTATAAAATTCATGTTTTCTAATTTATTTGATATAGGTTATATTGTTTTGAATCACAATAAACTTTATATAATAGGGTAACCAAATCTGTGAATTAATAAAAAAGGAGAAACGGAGATGCATATAAATTAGTATCAATTCTTACTTCTAGCGACTTTCCTTATTAACAATTGGGTATGCTCTGCATAGAGAGGTAATGGCATGACATGTTTAGACTTATATAAGAAACTATTTAAGTTCTGTGTCTTGGTATCAATTGTTTAAACTTAAGAGATATTCCAAATACTTTAAAAAATCTTAGAAGCACTTTTTGGTATTGATGTTTTCTTATCTTGTATGAAATTATGCATGTAAAGTACTTGTATTATTTATTACATACTTAAGATTTTGGTTAACAGTGTCATCTTAATTATGTGTCCTTAGAGTTCTTAAAATCTCAATTAAAAATAATTTTTTAAGGTGACTTTCGTATTTTATGTCAATTTTTACCGATATCAATATTTTCGTCTATAATTCTGTAAAATTTAAGTGTCAATATTTCCATTGTCCTTGAGTGTTGATCATCCCAATTGGTGTTGAGCTTGCGTTTGATTCTTTATGTCAAATACGAAGATGTACATTTGACTTGGTAGAATGCAACTTTAATGCAGGGTCACTTATTAGATGGTACAGTTATTGCTGTGAAGAAAATGTCTTCAAAATCTAGCCAAGGAAATCGCGAATTTGTAACTGAGATAGGCATGATCTCTGGCTTGCAACATCCAAATCTAGTGAAGCTTTATGGCTGTTGTATTGAAGGAGATGAGCTACTGCTTGTGTACGAGTACATGGAAAATAATTGCCTTGGCCGAGCACTTTTTGGTAATTTACTATTTTCCTTTTCGAAATATTTTCACCCGATATTTTTTATTTATTTTTTGTAAATTGAGAAAAGGGTAACTATATCATAGAAGTTTAGCACATCCTATCTTGATTAGTACCCACTCATAAAAAAACTCGTCCAACATCAATTTTACTGCATGGCCTTGACGGTATCATTTGCAGGTCAAGGAACAAGTAGTTCAAAATTGGATTGGGCAACGCGCTTCAAAATATGTGTTGGAATAGCCGACGGTCTTTGCTTTCTTCATGAAGGGTCACCTCTGAAGATTGTTCATAGAGACATCAAGGCTACAAATGTGCTGCTTGACAAAGATCTTAACGCTAAGATTTCAGATTTTGGATTGGCTAAGCTTCATGAAGATGAGAACACCCACATTAGTACCAGAGTTGCTGGAACTATGTGAGTCAAAATTTTTATCATCTATACAATTCAAATCCTGCATAATGAACCAAAGTAACTAATTTTGATGAATTTGCTAACAAAACATTGAATTCTCTGCTTTTTTTCCCCTTGTTGTTGTTATGATTTTAGTGGATACATGGCTCCGGAGTATGCCCTATGGGGTTATTTGACCGAGAAAGCAGATGTGTATAGCTTTGGAGTAGTTGCCTTAGAAATTGTAAGTGGGAAGAGTAATACAAACTACAGGCCTCAAAATGGATGCGTTTGCCTTCTTGATTATGTAAGTAAGAGAATTTTTGCTTTTGCTATTTTTTTTACACGATACAATCTTGTCCATTCACATGAATATATTAAAACTTTGGTTGGTTATTAATTAGTTCATTCCCTTGTAGGCTTTTGTCTTGCAATATAAAGGAGAAGTATTGGAGATAGTGGATCAAAATCTAAGCGAAGTCGACAAGGAACAGGCTGAAAGAGTAATCAAAGTGGCTCTTTTATGTACCAATGCATCTCCAATGATGAGGCCTACAATGTTAGATGTGATCGACATGCTTAAAGGGCAAACCATGGTTAAGGAAGTCGTCTCTGATCCTAGTATTTATGGTGATGTTCTGTCAAATGATTTAAGATTTCACACCCTCAAAGCCTAATATCAACAAAGTCAAAATAAGAATACAATTGGTACCCAGGATTCCCGTTTTAATTTCAACAAACCTTCCACAAGTACTTCTGCCGGTGACCTCTACCCAACGTATCCTGAATCCTTAAATATATCCGGCCATGATCTCTATCAGGTCAATCTCAAGTCTGCAAGCAATAGTGATTTCTTCTCTGATGTCACATCATAGTTTATTCAACCTTGCGTTTATTTCAAAATAAGAACAATGTCATGCTACTGTTTCTTTCGTTGGTCCGGGTTGCCAATCATCATTCCAACTTTAAACACGAATGCTTAGAGTTGAATATCTTTTGGCCATGATCGATAGCTTTCGTTTGTATTGTATTGTACTAGGTTGTATTGTCATCATACAATTTGGTGGTTGATTTCATAGTGCAGTAGATACGTAGATTAGGATGTATTTCATATTGTGTTCTAGTATCGCAAGGTAAGTTTGTAATGTACCTTGTCGAAGAAATGTGTATCGATCTATACCAACTTTTGTTCTCTTCACTTAAATTCCTAAGAAGTAATCAACTTTACCAAGATCTTTTATAGCAAACATGATACGTAGCTTTGTAACGAGAACTTTCCTAGCATCCTCGTGTCTCCGTAATTAATGCAGTTGGGATAAATGCCCTCGAGCATACAGACAAATTGAAGCTTAATTAAATAGATTAATTTTTTATTTATACATTTGCATGGATGTTGATCAGGTGCTTTATAAATATCATAAAAATTCATTCATTATTTATGTGATCTTAGATATTATATATAAGAGTTATATGCAAGAGGACAATTGTTAAAGATAATTATCGAAAAGTTGTTCATAAAAATAACTAAAGTTGATATCTTTAATAAATTATTACTAGTACAATTCATTTTCATTTTGAATGCAAAAGTCTTATCTAAACTGTTAATGAAGAGTCATTAAATGAAGGTACTTTTTATATAAAATGATTATATGGTACTAGAACAAGATTATTTTGAAATCTCTAGTAATCTTTGTTAGCAAATAGAAAATTAAATTTAATCATTGATGGTAATCTTAGGATTAGTGACCAAAGTTATTAAATAACAATTTGTCTTATTTACTTTCATATTGTTCATTGTAATGGAATTTGGACTTGCTAAGGAATTAGGCTTCTATCTTAAAAGGTCAATATGTTAAGAGGGGTAGTTTGATGTCCTTATAAGTTGATGTTTATTATTGTGTTTAGATGATGTAGTTCTTGGGTTCTTTTATCCTTTACATGCCCCTATAAGACGGTGCTCTCTTTGGAGTCATCAATTTTTAAAGGATGGATCGAGCCACTTAGTTGAGCTTGTTGGCCATTCTAAGGACTTGGGCTTCTTTCTTAAAAGGTCAATGGAGAAGGAGGGAAATAGAAGATTTTTAGAACTTTTTGAAGTAAATATCATATTTTGAAAATATTTGTAGCAAATAATAGATTTACAATGTAAATAATTTAGATATTGTGTAAATAAAAATTATTTATATCGTAAGCAAAAGGGTTGGATAAAGTATTCACACCTTAAATCTATTTAGTGTGTGAATAAAAATTATTTACACTATAAATAAAAAGATGAATAAATTATTTATATCATAGCATTGCTTTTTACCACGAATATTTTCAAAACTTGATATACTGCAATTAATTTTGAAAAAGTGACATTACTGTAATTTCTTAAAAGTCAACCTATTAAGTGATGTCCTTATAAGGATGTTTATTGCTATGTTTAAACAATGTAGAACTTAGGTTCTTTTACGTACCCTTTACAAATTGAATGACAAGCAAACACAATGTCCATAACTATTATTTTAAGTCTTGGATCATGCATATATGAAGTTTATGTGTAGAAAGAAATGGTCACAAGATTAATAGTCTAAATTTACACGTAGCTTATGGGATAAAGATGGTGACGTTATTCTTGATACAGTTGTAATGGAGATCTATATTCAATTGGAAAGGTGGCTTATCTTGGCCATCAGGAGCAAATATGACATCATGGTACAAACATTGATGTATAGATCTAAGTAAAGTTTATGCATTGGACTGGACTTCAAGTGTAAATTGATTTAAGGATCCTACTTACATGATTGTTACTTAACTACTTAATTTTATTCATAAATATGTCTTATCGTAGAGTACCTAATTTTATGAAACAATATTTTTTAAACGTAATAATAATTTCTTAAAACATTTTCTTTTAAAAATTTGCTTAAATTAAATATAACTTATTTTTAAAACATTTTTGAAAGTAAATATCATTATAATTATTTTATTTGAAATTCACATATATTTGTAGCAGTATCTATTAGAACATATTAGTCTTAAAGTAATCTAGACTATGGTTGTACAACAACAACCTCAGTTTCAAAACATTCATGCACAAAACTATTTAAACACACATATATTGTTTATTTTAAACCAATTGCAAAAGATATTTTTGTAAGCAGTATCTATCCCACGTCCATTATTCCTTCACCACTCATCACCGTCCATCAAGTGTTGTTGACAAGTTTTTTACCTACAACATGAACATATCTGAATGAGCTTTCACTCAACAAGTAGGAACTTATACTCATAAAACATAACATAAAATATTTGTCAAAACATAAATAAGCTGATTATGCTCTATTATGAACATGTCTTATGTATCTAGCTTGTCATACTCAATGGGCCAAAGTGTTTGTATGATTACGTATAATCATAAAAAAATTAGGGTTCGTGAAAGTCCCCAACAACCGTAGATCATAAACTAAACTAAATGCCTCCCCGTAGGTCAATAGGTCTTGAATCCTCTCTATAGGTCGAGAGGTACAACACGCTTAACTTAGCTTATTTGTTTCACTTGTCTTAATGTGTGTGTGCAAAATGATATGTTACTACAAAACATCACATAATATAAACATAATGATACTCAACATGAGGTGAGTGTGCAATATAATTTAATATTGCATAACATCACGCATAAGAAATAACATAATGTAAACATGACATGACATAAATATAAATAGCCATAGACATGGCATATCTAAATCATACATTTTCATGTTTTTCATAAAATGTGTGAAAACACTTTAAATTGAACACAATAGTTTTCATGTTCTAGGCGAGATTCCTATTTACCTGGTTTCCATAAATAAGATCTACTAACTCGCTACGTTTACTTATCCACCATTTTTAAATTATGTGGAAAAACACCAAGTAAAAGTGTAAGCTTAACCTGTTTTATGCTAATTAGCTTTTCTTAATAATTTCCCTTAATAACTGACTTACCACTTGGGTAGTTAAAGGATTAATTAAATTTAAATCCTGATCATGACTTAAAATTCTTTGTCTAAATTATTATCCTTAATTTCCTTTAATTGTTTGTACTACTATTGGCTTATTAATTAATTAATTTTGTAATTAATTAATTAATTATCTCTTCTTTTTAATTATCTCTTCTTTTAACTTAGCCTAATAATTTCTTATACTACTCATATTGGTCTTATTTTCTTATAAAAGGTCTATTTGAATATAAATAGTGTCGTTAGGCCCTTAAGCTCATGTCTAGTAACAATTCATTTTAATAGGCCCAATAGAGAGCTTTTATACTAAAGGTGTTATATGCTATTTTGAACACTAGTTAACAGAACTTTGGATCTAAGAATTTGCTCTTAAGCTTGTACAGGTGTTGGACCCATAATTGGAGTCATAACCTACGGTTAATAACTTGGGATTTTACAATTTGCTCATTTTTTGAAATTCTTTTGGAGACTTTGTATTCGCATGTGTAAAGCTTCATTAAAAATCATATCTTAAATTAGAGTCTGAATTCGATAAAATTATGGAACTGTAGACTCATATAGTTTTTTGAGTGCTACAATTTCTTTGCTGGTAGTAAATTATAATGATGCCGCTATAAACAGCCGTTTTGTTAAAAAACTAGCATCTAAAGATACTTTTTCATTATTTTTGAAAGTCACCGTATAACTGTATATTAGAGACAGTCTTCTTTAAAACTTCCTCCATGAAAGTTTCTTGTTTTAATGAAGTATAGAACTTTTATGATTATCAAAAAGACTATTTTCTATCTTTGCATATTTGTTTAGTTAATTTTCTCAAACTTTTGTGTTTATCAAAATTTTGTTTTTTGTTTTTAACAATTTTCTTTAAAAAGTGTTGACTTTTTTTTATAAATTTGCTTTAAAGTCCACTTTAGATGTGGATTCTTAAAAAATTTTCTTTAAGCAACTTCTTTATTTTTATGAAATAAAATTTTATGTTTTGTGAAAATTATGATTTGGACTTTTCAAAGGTCATTTTTTCAAAAACAAAAACTGCACTATTTTGAAACTTTAAAACTGCTAGTTTTATAAATCTGTGCATAACGTTGTTTTAGATGCAAAATTTCAAAAGGTTTTCTACATGGAAGTTCTATATCTCATCAAGATCTAAAACTTTTAATTCAACCTCAAAATGGCTGGTGTACATTAAAACACCTGCTACCTAGCTTTTTGATCGTTTTCTAGGAAATTTTAGAAAATGACCCAAAAGTCCATCCTAAAGCCAGAACTATGAAACTCTTTGGTCTTGGATATTTGTACATAACATCGAAATCTAAAGGCCCATTTGGTTCATGATAACTTTATCAATAGAGTTATTTTACCTGTTTTATGCATTTAAAATGCTTAGTTCTTAAGATTTTTTTTATTTTTAGACATTTTTAATTAGTTTATTTAATCGTAGTATTTTTATTTTATTTGATTTTATTTTCTTATTTCTTGTTTAATCTTTATTTAAATTAATGTTAGAATACATTTTTGTTTAGTTTTCCCTCTAAATATTTTATTTTTGCTCGTTTGTGTAGGTGAACTTAAGAGTGGAAAGCCATAAAGAGTGAAAAGATGATAAAAAGGGCCAATATGTGAAAAAAGGGAACTCGTAGCAGAGGGTGGGCTCTGCAACTAAAAATTCTTTGTTGTAGTCAGTTGTTTTTTGACGTTGTAGCAAAACATGTTCCACCGTAGCGCTAAGTGCAGTGCCAAAAGCAGATTCCCAGACATTCTAGCTTCATGTTTTGGGGCTGCAGCGGGGAATGTTTTGCTGCGACGCCAAAACATGTTGAATACTTGATTGTGTGGGGCACACAGCTAAAAAAGAAGACCTGTGAAAAGGAAATGATAGGACTTTCTTTAGGAGGAGGGAGAGAAAGTTAGAGGCGCATTTAGAGAGAGAATAGCCATTTTGACTAGTTTTGATCTCTATCTTCAGAGAACTCTCCTATTTTTGTAAATAGATAAAAATAGTGTTAGTTTTTATTTTGATTTAATTTTTAGTTTTAGATTTAGATTTCAATTTTGACAATTTTATCTATGAAAGGGAAATAAGAGGGTTTTCTTTAGGAGGAAGGGGAGAAAGTTGGAGGCATATTTAAAGAGAGAAAATAGCCATTTTTACTTGTTTTGATCTCTATCTTGAGAGAACCCCTCCGTTTTTGTAAATAAATAAAATTAGTATTAGTTTTTATTTTTATTTTTCGATTTAGATTTCAATCTTGGCAAATTTAGCGTCATCAAATTCAAGAAGAGACCACATTTTTGGAGATTTAAAAAAGAAAATAAGGATAAGAGATTTGCATAAGAGTTTGGTATAATCCTTCCTGCCTTGCCAAGTAGCGCCCACACAACCATCGGACCCCTCTTGACCAAAGCCTTTCCGTAGTCAAACACGCCTAGGTATTGGCCCCTCCACAACACTAGAACACTAGTAGTTAGTCAAAGGTCGTCAGCAGGCTTTAACTCAAGAGATGAGAATAGGGTGGTTCTAA
This sequence comes from Artocarpus hirsutus, assembly GCA_946598075.1. NCBI lineage: Eukaryota > Viridiplantae > Streptophyta > Magnoliopsida > Rosales > Moraceae > Artocarpus > Artocarpus hirsutus. The sequence continues at coordinate 83,126 of CAMOHE010048369.1, forward strand.
TAAAACCTTAGAAAACCCTAACAGAGAAGAGAACTAAAAGAGAAAGAAAAAGAGCAAAATGAATATGTGAGTAGTGTTCTAATGCAACTTTTTTCTTTTACTATTTCTTTCTCTTTCATCTTCTTCCAAGTATATTTTGGAGACTTGAAACTTAAAAAGGGAATTGAACTTAACGACAAGCTTTATTTATTTAAAAGGAAAAAAGGGATACGAACATGAGGATGAAGTCAAAGAGAAAGAAAGAGAAAAAAATTAGTTGCACTAGTAGTCTAGTTCAAAACTTTAGCTCAATTTATGTCCCTTTGATTTTTTTTCCCTGGCTTTACACCTGTTCACATGTGTTTTGGTGACTCCGCATTTGCCTGTGATCTAATTTTAAGGAAGTACCTTTTCCCATCATTGCCCTAAACGATGCTGAATAAAAACATTGAAATGGGTAGAACTCACATAAGCTGGTAGGAGTGGCAATTGCACTCGCAAATCCATTTATTCATAGAAACTCGCGTGAAACGAGATGAGAAGATATCTTGTTTAAACAAGTTTGGTTTGTAAACAACTTAGAACGTCGTTTGTAATCGGGAGGGTTAATTACATCCCAATCTTAATTTAAATATACTATGTAAAATGCTCTGTTATGTTTTAAATTTTAAGTATAATGTTATATTATAGAATATCTATTAACATTCAAACTATATTTATTCATTTTCCATTTTATCCAGAAATAATAGGGTACTCGCAAATATGTGTAATATGTTACAGGGAAAGTTGCCCTATCCTTACCAACTTAAGAGGATAATATTTTGAGCATTTGGATTGTTTTTCTCAGCAGGGCAGGTTGGAGAGAACGCCAGTACCCCACTCAAACCTACTCAATTGCCATCTCTATATGCTAGCTACACATTGAGTAACTATTTTGTTCATTAAAAATGTGCTTAATTAGGAAAAAAGATAAAAAGATGAAGAAATTTAGCTTTCAGTAATAACTTGCACACTGAAAATTTGCTTACATTCTTTCAAAGAAGAAAGAAAGAAAGAAAAAAAAAGAAAAAAAAAAAAGACACCTTGGAGGAGTGGGGGCGAGGTGTGTGTCTATATATTTCTCAAAACATATACATTATTGAGGTAAAAAGTTTGGATCCCATCCCTATTCTAAATAATAATAATAATAATAAAGAGCAAGAACGTTTAAAATAAAAAAGATGAAAGAGTGGGTCAAAGTTGCATCAACGACGAAAGTAGACATTGATATTGTGTCACAATATTAATTGCCTTACTGAAACGACCATAATATATACGTTTTGTTTTGCCTCTTTTTTCCAATTTCGATCGCAAAATGGGCCTTCATCTGAATAGTCTCATAAACTCAAAGTCAAGGACATTATGAAACTTACTGCCGACATATATAGAGGACCCCAAGACAAGCTAATAAATCCAAATCGGTATTGTTGCAAATAGCAATTTGTGGTAGGGCAATATTAATAGCAAGTTATGAGATTCCTAGTTCATAAACTGATTGATTATTCAAAATGCAGTCACTTTCTAATAAACTCAGAATACAAAGTAGAAAATTGTAAGTTCTTTTTTACTTCTTAGGTTTCACGCAAATACCTGTAAGCTAATCAATTTGCTGACAAACTCGCCTCTTATGTGGCGATTCAATCTGAAAATCATCGGTGGCTTTTAGCTACTGACTTTGTTCACTCTTTTATTGTTTGTGATGAGTTAGTTCTCCTGGCTTTAGATTCACATAATTGAAAGAGCATACGTTGTATTGTTTTTTTATCATGCGTTGTTTTTGCTTATCTTTTTCGTCGGGTCTTACCGATGGATAATGTTTTAACAAACTTTCCTTGTTGGGCGACGGATTCAAATTCTCCGACTAATTTTTCCGTGTCTAATCGATCAATCAAGACACTCTAATATTTAATTATTTTCCGAAAACTGTGCATCAAATAACTTTAATTTCTACATGCAACTTTCCTATTAACTCCCACAAACGCCTCGTTTTTTTTTTTTTTTTTTTTTTTTTTTTTTTTTTTTTTTGGTTTACGAAATGAACAAATTTTTATCACATATATTACTTCCGTCTTTCTTTTGGGGTTTTGCTGTAAGCTTGAGACTACTGTGCGGTGGATTGTTTTTTTCCCGTGGTCAAAGGATGTGTATTTGATTGTCGTGTGAGGTTTCTTCCACAAAAAATAAAAAATAAAAAAAAATGAGGTATGTCGTCCTCTGTAAGTTGTCTCGTCTTCTTCCATCATGAGTCGTACAATGGTAATTTCTATGCCACATCTTACCTTATAAACAAGGACTGGAGCTTGAAGCAGTAAATGGCAGGAGAATAATGGAAATTAATTTCATAATATTTTATAGATTTTGTTTCAAGGACATGCATAAAGAAGGTGATTTTGAATCTTAAATAAAAGGGAAAAAAAAGCGAAAAAAGAATAGACTTTCTCTTCTTATTGATCTCTGTTCCTTCTTCTAATAATCCACCGCCTCTTCGGTGTGAATTGTGATGAGTTTAAAGAACACCAACACGAATTAAAATATAGAAAATGAAGGTAAAATACGGAGGTATAGAGGATTATATTCACGACTTTCAATGAAATGAAAAATGGGAAAGAAAAAAGGGAGTTTTTTTAAAAGAAAAAACCAAAACCCAGAGTTCTTTTTTTTTTTCTGGTGAAAAGTCAGGACTCTAACGTTCTGTAAACGGAGAAATCCGTTGAATGCCACCAAAACTCATTAAATGAGGTGACGTGTTTTGATTGATTAGACACAATTTAAAACAGAAAAAATTAGACAAAGGATCTAAGTTCTGTTAAGGCTTTCTTCTTCTTCAAGATTAGGTCTTGCAATTGGTGTGTTCATTGCTTTCACTTCTGGAGTTTTCTTAGCTTCATTTTTTGCAATTTTTGTAGAACGTGAAAAGGCTCACTCTATTAGAGTTTTTATTATAAATTGACACCAATTGGTATGTGTGCCACATAATATTAGAGTATTTGATAATTTTATTATGTTTAAACCTAATTTGAATTTAACGGTTGATATAATTATTTAAAAATTTTAATTGTCAACTAAAATAGAGTAAAAGCATTTTTTATTACTTCCATGTGGTTGCATGGGGAGAAACTAACAAAGTAATTGTATGCTGACTCTCATTCTTTGACTAAATTGTATTTTTTTTGTTAAAACTTCTAACAATTACCTTTTCCTTAATATTCTATAAATTAAGAGCAATAAATATTACATTTTGAAAATCAAAGACACATTTTTACAAGGCTATAGATAAGAAGAAATTTTTGTAATTTTTTAAAAAACTGAGAGAGAAAATGACTGATACAAGAAACAACTACTACATCCCAACTAAATTGCTACATACCAACAATCTCATAATGAATCTTAACTTTTTTGAAGAAAAAAAAAAACTAGTGTCTCACAAAAGTTTCCAGTCACTGTTAAAATACCTTTCTATCCCAAGTACTCCAACTCTAATTCTTTTAAAACAAAAAATAAAGTAATTTTAAATTTAACCTCAAAAATTATAGATTGTCTCACTTTAACCCTTATAATTTAAAATGCCACAAAACTATTCCTAAACTCATCGTAGTTGCAATTTCTTTTGCTTTAAACACCTGGGTCAAATGTCTGCTAATTGACAAAAGACATACTAAAAAATTACAAAAAAAAAAAAAAAAAATCACAAATGCTTTCTCACGTTTCACCCCCTCCTTCAAAATCCTAAAGCGCCATGAATAGATCATAATTAAGCAGACTGAAAGAGCATTAAAGTTTTTCTTTTTAATAGTTTCACTTGTGTAATAAAAGAAATTATTAAAACAACATCAGGAGTAGCTGATCATCTGCAGAGAGCAGAATTCAGTTATAGACCTAACGTTGACTCTGATAATTTTCGAGCTTTAGAGGAGAAGTTACTCAGAGAAAGAGATTAGGGAGTCAAATGGCAATTATAAAAAAATAAAAATAAATGAAGAAAATAGGGAATAAAAACAAAGAAAAAAAGTGTAGCGATCGAGTTGAGTTAATAGTGAAACTGCTAGATCCGCAGTAAGAAGTTTAGAAAGTAACAGCTTTTTTTTTTTTTTTTAAGTTTTTTATCTTCAAATTTTCAATTCTGAAATTCCGAAGTATGATATTGTTCAAGCAATAAAGTCACTCCTACTCTGCGCATAGCTGCTACGCCCAAAGCCTTTTTGTACTTTCCAGAATTGCTCCTTAAAAAAAAAAAAAAAAAAAAAACCTAATCGGTTTGAATAGAGAGAGTTAATTTTCTTTCGAATTATGGTTTGAACCATTAAAACAAACGACACGGCATATATATAAATCCCAATCTTATTATATAAACCTAGTCTTTAACTTGAATGTATCTGTAGGCCATAGTTTTTTTGTTCCTCTAAAAAATAATTTAAAAAAAAAAAAAGATTGTAGCAGATTAAAACTTTGCAGCTTGCCACTGGAAGTGTACTGAGAATTGAAGAGTAAAAGGAACTAAAAAGTACAAGTACAAACAAAATGAAAAAAATATAAGGAAAAGGAAATGAAAAAAATGAAGTTGGGTGTTCAGACATTACTGTTAGGCAAAAAATTTTAAAATTAATCTAATATAAGAATGCAATATTTTCAACATAATGAACGATAAAAGACTAACATAAAAAAAAAAAAAAAAATCTTGAATTGATAACATAATTAATTATATACGACGGAATTAGAAGGAAGGTGTAACAGGAGACTTTTCCATGGATTATAATTAAAGTGCAGATGGCACGCATTGAATATTGAGGGAACGAGAAGAGATGCATGAAAAATCAAAAGACGCCAATATTGAAATTGATCTTGAATTATTTACTTGACCAAATATGTATATACTCATCTGTGGAAGATGCAAAACCACTTAAAATAATTCCTTTTATTTTCTTGTTATCACCTTCTTCCTTCCTTCCAGATAAGTGGCCCCGGCCATTACCGAGATTTTTGATTGAATTAAATAAGATGGCCAAGTCCAAGTCAGCTTTAAGTGTGAACATGGACATATGTAGTACAAAAATTAGTAAGGGAGACAGGGACGTGACCGAACCAAGTCCAAGTCCAGTTGTATAGGTGTGCTCTAAGATGTAAGCAGTATTTTCATGACTGGTGGAAGGAATAGAAAAAACAAATTAATTGGTTGGCAAAGGACAATCCTACTCATGTGTACGAGGGCATAGTTTCTATGACCATCACACAATTTCAAGCCCCTGTCTCCAAAATGATAAATTCAGCTCCAACTGAAAACGTGAACTTGAGTGGCCAAGGTAGTTGGAATATTTTTATATTCCAGATGCTAGTTATCCGTCTCATCATTTATGCAAAATGTGTATATATATGTTGTGTTTATTTTTACTAGAAATATACTATTAGATAAAGATGCAAGAACAGGTCGGGCTAGGCCAGTTCTCTTTAAGCCTATGCAGGCCGTGGGCTAGGCCGGCCTAGTCTACTAATTTTGTGGGCTAGGCCAGACAAGGCCATATAAGAATTACCTTGGCCGAGCCGACACATGGGCCAAGCTGAGCCATGCCATGGGCCTTAAATGGGTTACCCATTCGAGCCCATCTACGAGTTAGGATGGGTAGGTTTATCTTAACTCATAATAGGTTTAGATGGGCATCTAAGCATATGATTTTTAATTTTTTTATTTTTATTTTTTTTGTTTTTACAGTTTTAAATAAGATAACAAATATAAAAAGTTTGAAGAGTCAATAGAAATATGAAAATGGATATTTTATTAACGATTACCTCATTAAAAACCTTTCCAAAAAAAACCTAGTAGGACAAACCTTAGAAAGAAAAAAAGAGTCTAATTAGGAAAATTATACATAAGATGTTTACAAAATTATTAAAAAAACATAAAAAATAAATAAATATTGTTCATAATTACAACATACTACTCCCAATGGGAGTATCAGAAATATTCAAATGTTCAAAGTCATCCACCCAATCATCTTGAACTTGTTGGCTTCTTTTACAAGCATCTTCCCAATCTTTGACACATATTATTGCCTCCAAAATATGTCACTCATGCGTGCATTCCATTCATCAAGTACTCTACTATTGCAACTAAATATTTGTTCACTTGCAACTGTAGACATTGGTAAGTATGTCACGAGCCATTCTAGAGAGCACAGTTAAAGTTCTTGAATGTGATCTCCAAAACGACAAAGATCAAACTTATTGAAATCATGACCACCACCTTGCTCACTGAAAATAAATGCTGTAAAATTTGTTTCCAGATAGTTTTACAACTCACTGCATGCTGAAGATGTAGATGATACATCAAAACTAAATCCGGTATAGCTAATCATACTTCCCAACGAAGAACCATGTGGTACAAATATAGTACTCGTGAAAGGTATAAGGGATACTGTTTGGCCTCCTCTATATTTTTCATTATATGTAGTAAATATATTGTTAACTTTTACTTACATATTTTGAATAGTTATGATGTTAGAATGTATCGTTAGTTTTTCTCTATATCCTTAAGCAAATATTCAAAACTAGCTAATTTAACTCTTGGATCCAATACGGCGGCTATGTAAAACAAATATAGAACACGCTTCTAATATTTTTTGAATTTTTGCTCCATGAACTCAACAAATTCCCTAAACATGTCAAAATCTATATGCATATCAAAGGCTGCAGCATTGTCGTACGATTTATATAATACATAAGGAGAGATGGGACAGTGCACACCTGAGAGTTAGAGAGTGGCTTCCTCAAAAACCTTCACGAAATTGTAGAAGCATAAAGCAATTTGCCAATCAAATTCTTGAAGCAGCTTAGTTGGATTCTTTAAGTTGTAATACGTGGCTATGACCTCTTTTTATGGCAAGCATGCATTCAACATCAAATATGTTGAATTCCGCTGGTGTCCCACATCAGTAGGAAGTTTTCTAGGTCTCATGCTTGCATTCTTACAAAGTTTAGCAAACTCTTCAATTCAAGAGTTAGAACTTGTTATATAACCAAGGCTATTCGAATATTTTCTAAATAACCTTGAAAAAATATCATGCCATCTTAAACACACAAGTTAATAATATGACAAGCACATCTTTAGTGAAAAATTGTTCCGTATGTTATGGTCTCAAAGTTGTCTTGAAAAGGTTAATAGCAACAGTATTAGCTGATGCATTGTCAAATATAATGCTCAAAACCTTTTCTTTAATGCCATAATAATTAAAAACTTCCATGATGACATCATGAATAGCCTTAGCATCATACGGATAAGGCATTGGGCGAAAAACAATTAACCTTTTTTGAAAAGACCAATCTTATCAACATAGTATGCAGTTACACAAATATAACTAGTTTTGGTGTGACCTTCCTATAAATCAGATATGCGTGCAACAAATGTAGTGAACAAACTAAATTTAGTTATTAAATTTTCCCTCGTTGAATGAAAAACTTCCATGGTGTCAACTATTGTGGTAATTCTTGAAACACGCCTATATTGTGGATTATAAGCATTTTGAATATACTCCTTAAAGGTCGGATCATCAACGAGGCTAATTGGTTGTTAAGTACTAGCCAAATATCTAACGTGCCATTCTTTAGCTCTTTGTTGGTCATATGACTAATTGGTGATACTACCGTTAGAATTAAATTGAAGTGTTTGTTGACGACAACTAACACCACCTACACCATGCTTAACTTCGTACTTTTTGCAATGCCTCTCTAAGTGACCAGTACCAGAAGAGGATTTACCTATATAGTCTTGTTTGCACACTTTACAAATTGCATGTTTTTCTATTACACCATTCTTGTTTGTAGATGTTACTAGATCAAAATAGCTCCAAACTTGTAAAGTTTGTTGCACTTTCCTTTTGCCTGTTCTAGTCACTTTGGAGAAGCCACCAACTTGAGATAGTGGATCTCCAATTTCTTCAAGTGGATCATCAAATTCTTATTCTGCGTTGATCACCAAATTCGAAAAGTTGGTTCTCTTTCCATGTGATGTTGCCTTTGCTTGAATAAAATATAACAATAACTTAATGTAACACTATTAATAAAAATTAAATAAAAAAATTACACAATAAAATTAACTTATAACAATACAAAATTAATGAACAACAAATAAAATATATTATACCTTCAAGTTTTTTTTTTTTCCTTTTTGAAGAACTCTAAGTAAACTAAAAAAAAGTATACATTACGTAAGATTTGAGAAGTTTGTTGAATGAGTATCCTTGTAGAGTTTCTACGTCTATTTATAGGTAAAAAGTTTATTTTTTATTTATTTTTTAAATTTTATTAAATTTTTTTCTTTTAAATGTGATTTGATCAAGTAATTCGTTAAAGACTTAAGTCTTAGCTTTGCATAGTACAGGCCTTCTTTCTAAGCCTCTATGTTAGACCTGCCCCCTTTATAATTGCATGGGGGAAATCTAATGCCATGTTCACACATGGGTGAATATGGCATATATTTGTGTGTGTGTATATATATATTATTTAATTCTTATATGTATTAAATAATAATAATTATTATATATATTAAATGTATAGTATTTTGATGTGATAATACATGATCTACAAACTCAGTATTTGAGTCTTAGCTTTGAGAAGCAAAACATGCCTACAAGCCAAAAAAAAAAAAAAAAAAGAAGCTTGCCATGATGTGATGTGATGTATGAGGCCTTGTCTCAGCTTTACTTTTTAGAAGAAGCAAAGCATGCCTACAAGCAAAAAAAAAAAAGAAGCTTGTCATGATGTAATGTGTGAGGCTTTTTGCTAGAAAAAGTCATACTAAGTTATGTTCACCCATGAATGCACATGACAAAATATATAAATATATTTTACAGATAAATATTTAAATGAAATTGGGCTATAATGGGCTTTCGGTGGGCTGACCCATTGTGGACTTATAAGAACCTTACACAGGTCAAGATGGGCTAGCCCAATGTGGGCTTAGATTGATGTGTCGGATATGTGTTGGCCTAGCCTAACTTACCAATATTTATAGGTTGGGCCGTGCCTTAAACAATAACAGGCCGTGCCAGCGTAATCTAGTCCGTCACTATATCAATATGGGCCTGAGCAGGCCCAAAGGGCCTAGCCCATTGTTGCATCTCTACTATTAAACACTAGTGACTTATTTATTTTGATTTAGTTATTTATTTTAGGGAAAATGAGGAAAATAGCAGGTTTTTAAAGCTTTTTTAAGTAGATAATAGATTTTGAAAATATTTGTGGTAAATAGAAAATTTACCATATAAACAATTTATTTAATGTGTAAATAGAATTATTTACATTATATAAGCAAGGGTGTCGACAAATTATTTACATCTTAAATCTATTTATTATATAAATAAAAATTATTTAAAATATAAATAAGGGTAAATAATTTACACTATAAATTTAATATTTATTACAAATATTTTCAAAACCTGCTATTTTTTACTATTAGTTTTGAAAGTGTTGTTTATTACAATTTTTGTTTTTTTTTTTCTTTCTATTTCTGTGCACAACATTGACTTCCACGTCGTTGTCCCGATTCAAGGAATTCTATCCTGCCGACACAACCCAAGAGAATCAATGATTAATTGTTTCAAAAATAACTTTTGTACTGCAGTTTTAGCAGACAAGAAAAGTTCGAGAACTAGTTTATAAATGAAGTAAGAAAAATAAGACAAGAACGAACTCTTTTCTGAAAAAGCAGGGAAGAAAGTAAATACCTATCGACGAGACCAAAAAATATCTAGCTTTAAAGTTTAGCTGCAAGACAGGATTGAAATTTGCATTATGTTGGTTGAATAGTTCCTTTAATTTATAATCTCTTTATTGTGTTATGTCACTTGTGCGTTAAGAATTAGATGCCTTAGAGTTCTATACTTAACAAGAGTAATAAAATAACCGAAGAAAAAAAAATAAAACAAACAATATGGTAAAAGTCATGGCTATTTTCAGTCGCTATAGAAATTATGAAATTCTCAAAATCCCTTTTAATAAAATTTTAGTTTGGAGGCCTTACCCCACAATTGATTACATTACGTATATTGTTCTCTCTAAGTAATTTTGTGGACAAAAAAAATCAATAAAAAAATATCATAAATGCTAGATGTATAGTTTAAAGAAAAAACTCTTTTGAGAATACAATTATGTCTTTGTGCCCGTCAAACACGTGCAAAGCTTACATATATATAAATATATGTACATGTCTCTGTTTATATATATAGGTCATTCTATACTTACGCTATCATTCCAATACAAGCAATTAAGAATGTTTTCAATCAAGCAGTGGTGGTTTCTTCTACTTTTTATCATTGTGTGGAGCTGTGCTGGAGTACTGTTAAAAGACGCTCGACTTCATGCTGATGAAGGTAAGTAGCTTTTGCTGACATTAATGTGCAGAAACAAAGTACATACGTAAGTTTTTTAGTTTTTTCTTTTTTGGTAATGTCTCTTGTCTTTCTGATAATTATTAAAACCATAAACTCCATATATAATGAGTTTGATCTTGGGATGGTAAAAATAGTGCAAGCTCTAAGAGAAATAGCTGCACAAGTTCGGAAGAAAGACTGGAACTTCAGCATAGACCCCTGCAGCAATCATACAACATGGATAACACCAAAATCCAACAACATGTCATTGTACAACAATACTGTCAATTGCAGTTGCACGTATGGGGTTTGCCACGTTATTCACATGTAAGCAATTCCTAAATTCTTGGTTTGATATGGTTGTTGTTTCATCAAAGTTTTTTGAACTGAAAACAGGACAATAGCAATTTTCTTTTCTTTTCTTTTCTTTTTTTCTGGTATTAGAAATAAAATCAACTTTGACCAAGTATAAAAATCTAATTTGTCATGTATTTGACCTTAGTTTGAATTTGTGCTCCCATGAGCTCAAGTTTTTTAGGAAAATTGGTTAGCACCAAAGTAGGCAGTCTTGAGTTTGAACCATTGTAATTTGAATCTATTATTTCTCAAATGTAATTTCTACGCTAGTCTTTAAGCTATTTTTCCCCCTGAATATAAACTTTTCGATTATGCGATACAGATTTCTTAAAGGGCAGGATCTTGATGGGGTGCTTCCTCCATCTCTTGATAAGTTACCATTCCTCGAACAAGTGTAAGGATAAATTTTGGACTAGTTGTGTTCACTTTCCGTGCATAAAAATTTGAATTGGATCCTTCAAATGCAAACTATGTTATGTGTTTTTCCATGTAATCTTTTTTATAGTGATTTTTCAAGAAACTATCTCCATGGCAACATACCAAGGCAATGGGCTACTTTGAAGCGCTTGCAATTCCTGTAAACAACTACTTACTTTTGATAAATTTAAAGGCTTGCCAAATTGATGCCATTTTGGTTTAATTTACAGAACGCATGACAAAATGCAGGTCTGTCATGGCGAACAACTTAACCGGACCAATTCCTAACTACTTGGGAAACATTACAAGTCTCATATATCTGTATAGAATGCCTGCTTTTTCACTCAATTATCAACCATGCTTGTTTTAATCATTTGCTCAAAAATTTGTAGTTAACAAAAAGAATACTTTCAGGAGCTTAGAGAACAACATGTTCTCAGGCACAGTTCCACCTGAGCTGGGGAAATTGTTCAACTTGGTAAATCTGTAAGTTTGATCCCTTTATCTGCTTTAAATACTTCTGCTATTTTTTGTTTGTTTTTTCTCTATACTGTGTCATGAGCACTATTTATTCTGTAAAGCTTAAGATGTCTATATTTGGTGAGCGCAGGATTCTTAGCGCTAACAATCTCACGGGACAATTTCCGTCAGCTCTCTTTAATATGAAAAATCTGACAGAACTGTATAGTTCTTGAAACTTATAAAATTCTAGAACAAAATATCATGTTTCATTTTTTTTTTTGGAACATATGTCACATCAATTTTGGCTCTATTTTTACAACGTGCAGTCGAGTTAGTAGCAATAACTTCACGGGAAGAATTCCCAATGTTTTCCAGCGCCGGCCAAATCTTGAGAAATTGTAAGTGTAATTCCTTACGTGCATTCTATATCTCCTCGGGACATTAAAAGTGTTTACAGGTTATACAAAATTCTATGCGTTCATGTGTTGTTAACAGAGAAATCCAAGCTAGTGGTCTTGAAGGGCCGATTCCATCCAGTATATCCGTGCTGCGTAATTTAACCGAACTGTAAGTCCTTCTTCCTATATATGCTCATGTTACAACTCTTTCTCAAAATCTCAATGTGGTTTCTAAGCAAGAAAAATATTTTTTTCTATTTTCTTTTTCTTTTTTTCCCAATTACTCATGTTCATAATGCAACTTTTCACAGGAGGCTCAGTGATTTGAATGGAGAGCAGCGTTCAGAATTTCCTCTCTTGGAGAATGTAACAAAATTGAAAAGATTGTAAGTCATTGAACATTCATGTATAATGCTTATAGTTTGACAACTCATTCATGTTTAAGTCTTTTCACTATTTAGTATTTATTATGCAGCTGAGTTCTTAAATTTAAATGATTCAGTATAATAGTATATTTTTGGTAAATAGCCAACAGCACAAGAAATCCAGAACAGCAGATCTGAACTGGTATCAGAAGAACCCTCAGTTAAGGGTGCTTTTATAACATGGAAGTTTATTTATATAACAGGATGTTGAGGAGTTGTAATCTATATGGGAAAATCCCTGCATATATATCTCAGATGACAGAGCTCCAAAAACTGTAATGGTCCTCTTCCTCTCACCTTCACTACCGAACCTGCTTAACTTTATGTTCTTTAACTTCCTTTTTCCTTCTTCATTTGGGTGCTGTAGAGATCTCAGTTTTAACAAATTGGAAGGTCCAATTCCTCAAGAATTGAAAGTCCTAGAGAAGTTGGAGGAAATGTAAGCAATGATACTAACACATATTTAAATTTTTTAATCAATATGCCACTTCCAAGCATATTTATGTTGTGATAGCTAGTTAGAAAATATAATTTTCACAACATAGTTGGTAATAAATACCGTTAAATAAGAGTTATGGCTGAATTTTTATTTTTATTTTTAAGTTTGGCTTCTTAATTGACAGATATCTGACAAGCAACTTGCTCAATGGTCCAATTCCTGATTGGATACAAAGAAGTGATTCTAAGCTGTATGTTCACCAATCTAAGTTCCATTAGATATATGTTGTTGTTGTTGCTGTTGTTTTAATTAAAATAACCCATATTCTTTTAGCCAATATTTAAAAATATATATATACTTTTTATTCTTGAAAATATTTACACTTTCTTTGTTTTTATTAATTATGTATGTTTATGTGCAGTGCGGCAGATCTATCTTATAATAACTTTTCTGAGAGCTCTATCCCGCCAACTTGCAGTGAAACCCTGTGAGAAGACTGTTCTTCCTTATTATAAACTATATCTTGTTTGTCAATTTTTTTTTCTCCTATAATGAGTTGCTAATTGTTCTCACATCAACTTTCTTTGGTTTGTTATCAGGAATTTGTTCAGGAGCTTTTCTTCTAAAGACAACTCGTAAGCTTCCAACTAATCCTTTAACATAAATATATAGTTCTACTTACCCTCCCACTTTTTACTTGTATAACTTGAGTTTGTTTCTTTCTTTTTTTGTTTTTTCCTCATCAATAAGATCTCTTGCAAAGTGCTTAACTAATACATGCCCAAAAGGTATCATTCACTTAATTTCATAGCTTTTTTTTTATAATACAATTGACAGTTTTTCTTTCTCGAAATTATAATAATTCAAGTGCTATTTTTGTACAGAGTACTATTCAGTAAACATAAATTGTGGTGGACATGAAACCACCATTGGAAAAATTAAATACGAAGCGGATCAACAATCAGGCGGTAAAGCAAGATTCAACCCCGAAAGGGGTGCAATATGGGGAAAAAGTACAACGGGAGAGTTCTGGGATAAACCCGGCAAAGATATAACAAACATGTATATAGCAAACAATGTATCTATACTCAGAGTGGACAACCCCGATTTGTACACAGATGCCAGTGTCTCTGCTCTTTCTCAAACATATTTTGCGCGTTGCCTTGTGAATGGAAACTACACCGTGAAGCTTCACTTTGCAGAGATTATTATCAGAGACAATAGATCTTTTCAAAGTCTTGGGAGGAGAATATTTGATGTTTATATTCAGGTAATTAAACTTGCATTCTGAATCTTTAACATAATGCTATGTAGTCGAAGAATATCTTGTTAATAAACAATATTGTTGCAGGAAAAATTGGTGTTAAAAGACTATGACATTATGAAGAAAGCGGGTGGGGCCGATAAGGCTGTGATTGAGCCATTCAAAAAAGTCAAGGTCAGCAATAGGATTCTAGAAATCCGGTTTCATTGGTCTGCAAAAGGAACAACAGCTATCCCAAGGAGGGGAATATATGGTCCTCTTGTATCAGCTATCTCTATAGACTCTGGTAAGTCAAGAGAAGTTCCTTTCTTGAAGGCCTAATATGATGAGATATATACTACATTTTAGTGTATCCCTCTATCGTTTGAACTTAATTGAGAATCATAACAATTCCAAGTAAAATCATGTTTTTGCATCTTAACAGATACCACGCTTGGTAATATAGTGATGAAAAGATTGAATCCATAACTTCCAATTAATTACTTTTAATATAGAAGTTTAGAAACGTAATAAAGGATGTTTGAGATGAATTTCTCTGTCTTTGCATGATGATATACTTACACACTAGTATTTTCTGATGTAAATCTTATATTGGATTCTATGAATTTATATTCTCTAATGCAGAATTCAAGCCTCCTGCAATCAGCAGAAAGGTTGCTATTGAGATTGGTGTTGGCATCACAGGTTTATGCCTTATTTTTGCAATTGCAAGCCTTCTTTGGTGGAAAGGCTTTTTTGGAGGACGCGCATCGAGGGAAAAAGGTTCCGACGATAATAAATACACTAGAAATCACAAGTGGTTCATAATAATTTTCCTCAAAATTGCAAGGATTTCATTATCATTTCTATGTTATTCAGCTAGGCAACTCCCTGGCTAAACACTAACCCGCTTCCTTGAACATAACTCAGAGGGCTTGACCTGCAAACCGGATTTTTCACTTTCAGACAAATCAAGGCTGCTACTAACAACTTTGATCCCTCAAACAAGATTGGGGAAGGTGGTTTCGGACCTGTGTACAAGGTACCATTGGAAAGAAAACCCATCATTTTTCTTTTCCTCCATTATTTAATTATGCCTTTTAAATAATTTTTCCTTTTATTCCATTTCAATGCAGGGTATACTGTTGGATGGAAGCATAATTGCAGTCAAGCAACTTTCATCAAAATCAAGGCAAGGAAATCGCGAGTTTGTAAACGAAATAGGCATGATTTCGGGATTACACCATCCAAATCTTGTTCGACTGTACGGATGTTGCATTGAAGGGAATCAATTGTTGTTGGTGTATGAATATATGGAAAATAATAGTCTTGCCCGTGCTTTGTTTGGTAAGCTTAACAAGTCTTAATATGCATCAATGAGAAATAACAAAACTGAATTATCCGATGAATAAGATTTTAATTTGATTACAGGTCCAGAGGATAAAAGATTGAGGCTAGATTGGCCTACAAGGCATAAAATATGTGTAGGCATAGCAAAAGGCCTGGCTTTTTTACATGAGGAATCAGTACTGAGAGTTGTTCATAGAGACATTAAAACTACCAACATACTACTTGACGAGGACCTTAATCCTAAGATCTCTGACTTTGGATTGGCCAAGCTTGATGAAGAGGAGAACACTCACATTAGCACGAGAATTGCAGGAACAGTGTAAGCACGATTTTCCTTCACCAAGTGACGTATTTCTGCAATGTGATATGTGCATGATCGTCTGCTAGACAAATAACCATGTATATTGGTGCAGAGGATACATGGCACCAGAATATGCATTATGGGGATACTTAACATATAAAGCTGACGTTTTCAGCTTTGGTGTTGTTGCACTCGAAATTGTTGCTGGGAAGAATAACATGAAATATCGACCAAATGAAAACTATGTCTGCCTGGTGGATTGGGTAAGATGGATCTTCTATTTCCCATTGCCATTTTATTTTATACAAAAAGAAACATATCATTTAAATATTTTTGTTTTTCCTGTCATGAAATCCCCAATTCAAAATCTATATTTTTCTTGGGATCTCATACCAGAAAATATTGACTTTTCCAGGCCCTTGTCTTACAACAAAAAGGGAATTTAATGGAGCTCGTAGACCCAAATTTGGGGTCTGATTTTAACAAGGAAGAGGCAGTTAGAATGATCAAAGTAGCCATATTATGCACAAATCCATCGCCCGCACTTAGACCTACCATGTCCGCAGTTGTGAGCATGCTTGAAGGTCGAACCGTTGTTCATGACTTGATAATGGATCCGAGCATTTATGGCGATGAGCTAAGGTTCACAGCCTTGAGGGAGCAGTTCAATCAGATGGCACAATGTGGCCCAAGTGAATCTCAGAGCCTCATTCAATCTTCGCATGATCTTTATAAGGTCAATCCTGACTCCATAACCGTTTCTGGCGGCGATCTCTACGAGATCACTTCGGCGTCTATAAATGACAGCAACATTTCTTCTCTGACATAAAATCATAGTTCTTGAACTTCTTGCATTAGTGAAGAAAAGCTACTGTTTTCTGTATTTTCTCAGATAAAAAAAAACGGTGTTGTTAATTAGACATTAAAATATCATGCATTAGATTTCAGACCTCCCAGTTGTAAAACATTGAGGAAGCAGGAAATCCTTTGACAAGGTTATAATAATACACGTGATACAGAACATCTTATCTTCACAAAACGTTATGAACGTCATATTTCTCCTAAAAAGAATATATATATATATATTTTTCCTTTTTGAGGGGCTTCAATTATTGTTTTTAGTTCTATTAGACTTGTCACTCATTCAATTAATAATTCAAAGAAGAGAGTGTCTTATCAGAAAGGATAATACTTATTATGCATTATAGAAAGATATCCTCTATTTGGTTTTTTTATTTAATAATCAAACCAATTGTATTGATAAAATGCAGGATTTGAATTTTCCAAGTATGCAGATGACCGTGACATAAACATATTAACTGGTATCCTAGAAAGTAACAAGGCTTATTCTTGTTTTTCTTCTCCATGTTTACCTTCTTCTTTTTTTTTAAATTATAATTTTATATATTTCTTTTCTCTTTTGGAGCATATCTCGGACCATTAATCAAATGTTTTTGCCACAAACAAAAAAACGACAAGATTGAACCATTCTTTTGATCGTCCTTGTCTTGGACCCTTTTTTTTTCTTCTTTTTGCTCCGAATCTACGAGCTTTACTTTCATTGGGAGGTAAATTATAATCCTACAAAAGGAAAAACAAAGATAATCCATCATGAAATGAATACCTTAACTTATAATTATTCGGGTAAAAAATACAAAATAGAGATTTTACTTGTTCAAAACTTCTAGAATTTTGGTATATTTTTAATTGTCATAGTTGTTGCAAAATTAATGCGATAAAAACAAAGAACAAGAACACACAGAATTTACGTGGAAACCCAAAACGGGAAAAAACCACTGGCAGAGGAGAAGAAAATCACTAAATTCGAAAAGATTACAGTGGAGGCGTTAGGGGGGCTCGAAAATCGATAAAAACAAGCCCTAACGCAATACATCATATATATAGGTATAGGCAAAACCTTAAAGGCCCAAAAACATAAATTAAACGGCCCAACAACACAGGTCCGTACCGCGGGGGCTGCGCCCCCGCACCCCCAGTGAGATCAGTGGTGGGCTACGGTATCGGGCCTATCGGCCCAATCCCTCCGCTACCACCACAGATCTCATAAAAAATCCTGTTTTTGTTTTTCACCACAATTTATTGCACCTCGAGCTTTTCAGGTCGAGTCAAACTAAATACGAGTCACCATACTCTACTAATAGTTAAATTATTTTGTGCTGTATATATTGCACTCAGTATCATATTCTTATAACATTAGTTTTTTAATCCAAGCTTTTGCAGTTTGCACTAAAGTTGGTAAAAGAAAATGTCGTGTCAAAGGTTGGGGAAAATAAAAAACAGAGACAGAGACAAAAATTAAAAGTTTGTTTTTTTTTATTTAACTCGGAAAGTCAAAAAGTTAAAAGATCCACGTAATGCTAATCTGGTTTGTTGCTTTTGCAAGACGATAGTTCAGTAACTAATAAGAAAGCGACAGAAAGAATATGATTTGTTACAATAAGATAGGACAAGCGGTAACTGATTGGAACCAAAAATTTTGATTTAAAAATATTTTATAAAAATTTGATATCGTAACAATATTTTAATTTTAATTGTAACGGATAATTTTACACCGTACGATTCCAACAGAATTGTCAAACCCTTTTAATGTCGGTCAAAAAAGTCTGATGCCAAGTGGAAGGAGAACTTTGATACTATGATTGACTGGAGAGATTTCATAGATCATTGATTATTATTTCCGTACGTAACTTTGAACTAGGACGAGTTCAAGTGTGATTGAAACTTTCTTCATGCTTCCACAAGGAAGATGGTGGGCCAGCCAAAGAAAATTGATGCAAATAATTTTCCATTACTGAAACTAGTTCATCAGAAAGAGATTTAGTAAAGTTGCCTGAATAAGTATAATAAATCAAAACCGTTCACTATTTCATCAAGTGCTGGGTGATTCATGAAGAAGAACAACTTGAAAAACAAAACATGGCGATGAAAAGTGGTGATTGTTGTATCACTACAAAGACCTTCATTTTTTTCCTGTTTATTATTTGCACTGCACTAATTAAATCCGATGCGCAAGCTGGTTCCACTCTTCCAAATGAAGAAGGTAATACTTCTTTTCTGATCTTTTATTAGTAAGTTTTATGGTTTTATAAATAGCATGCCCATGTTTTGTTTTGGGGTGCCATGTGATAATTTTATCAATTTTTGGGCAGTGGAAGCAATTAAGGAAATAGCTGAACAACTGAACAAGAAAGACTGGAACTTCAGCGACCCTTGCAGCAGTGAACCGACTATTGATAAGCCACGTACGGATCAGTACAACAATACTATATTTTGCAATTGTTCAATCTCTGCTGATGTATGCCATGTTCAAAGCATGTATGCTTCTTTTCCCTTTAGCACTTTTTTTTTAATTAAAAAAATACAATTCAAAATCTAAAGGACAAAGCAACAATTATATGATCATAATTGGATTTCAAGCCTAAAATGACTTGACTAGTGGACATTTGCCTTGTTCATGCTACTGATTTGAATATGTAGTTTGGATATTTTTTAAGGAAGATGAAATCTTTGACTCGGGATTTTCTTGTCTTTTTCTTCATTATGCAGCACTTTTGCAGGGCAGGATCTAGATGGTGTGCTTCCACCAGCATTAGTGAAGCTGCCTTACCTTAAGGAAGTGTATGAAAGATTTCCAACTTTCCGATTTCAGCCTTCGTAATTTTTTTTTTTTAAAATTTGTGCTAATAGCTTACTCTATCTTCAACCTTATAGTAATTTAGTCAGGAACTACCTTAGTGGTTCGGTACCGCGAGAGTGGGCTTCAACAAAGTTGGAAAGATTGTAAGTTTTCGTTGACCCTTAATTTTGGATGTTAATCTGTATATACTCAAAGTAGTTAATGGCATGGAATGAATCCACTGTAGGGCCATTAGCGTGAACAAGTTAGGAGGACAAATCCCGGAATATTTGGGAAACATAACCACTCTAAGATCTTTGTAAGCTCTCGCTCACTCTCTTTTCTCCTTTAAACTCTCTTAGATCAATTCTGAAGTTCAATTTTGACCTGGATATAACCTTAGAAGAAAAATTCTTCTTTCAGGTCCATGGAAAGCAACTTGTTTTCTGGAACTGTTCCCTCTGAGCTTGGAAAATTAGTGAACTTGGAACGCCTGTCAGTTTGCCTTATTATGTTTCCTCTTTTTTTTTTTAATTTATGATTTTACTATTTGATTGTAGCTTCAGAAGTAAATCTTAATAAGTTTGACAATTATTTGCTCTTCAAAATGGTGTAAACTGCAGCATTCTTGGTGCTAACAATCTCACAGGACAATTTCCTCTGGCTCTTGCAAATCTCAGCAAATTGAAGGAACTGTAAGTGTCAATGCTAGTCTAACTCCAATAATTTGTATTGAAAAAATCTTCTGGTTTATGAAGTTTCAATCTTTGATTTGAATTTTGTGCATTGCAGTAGGATCAGTAGCAACAACTTCACAGGCAGGATGCCAGATTTTAGTAGCTGGAATCAACTTCAGAATTTGTAAGAGCTTGTTTTCAGTGTGGTTAAACTTATATTTTGTTTCTAAATTTCATAAGCAACCTAAATCAAATATCTGCTGTTGTTAACAGAGAGATGGAAGCAAGTGGTTTTGAAGGGCCAATTCCTCCGAGTCTTTCTGTCTTGAGCAATCTAACAGAACTGTAAGTCTTCTTCTCATATGTATCAACTTTAATATGTCAATATTTTTTTATAGCTGACAAGGTTCTCTTGCTTGCAATTATTATGTTTTGACTCTTTGCAGAAGGATTAGTGACTTAAATGGTGATGAGGGTTCAGATTTTCCGCACTTGACAAACATGACAATGATAGAGAAATTGTGAGGCATTTTCAAGTTCTACAAGCTTTCTATTAAATATTTATCCACAAACAAATTTAAAAACATTCTGCTTAAAGGGCTTGCTTGAAATTGCAGGATGTTGCGAAGCTGTAATCTAAGAGGAAGAATACCTGAAGATATCAATACTTTGACAAGCCTCACTGTTTTGTAATTCTTCTGATCACCTGTTCTTAAATTTTCTACTACTCTCCAGCCTGTAGTTAGCTTTAAACACCATATAATTTGATTTAGGTAGATATATTAATTTTCGAGACCCATTTTTCCATGACATGACATCTGATCTGAGCTTTTACTTTGTAGAGATCTTAGCTTCAACAAACTGGAAGGACAAATTCCAGATTTTGAAAATATTATGCGATTGGACACATTGTAAGCAGTGCAAAACTCATTAATAATTCATCGAGTTAATATCTTTCTTCAAATGTTAATATGAATGTTGCTGACTGAATAGGTATCTCACAAGTAACTTGCTGAACGGATCTATTCCAGAATGGCTCAAAAGCAGAGATAGCCGCTAGTATGTGATTTTACTGTAATCCGTCCTACACTTTGCGTCAGTTTTCCCTTTCTTTACCTCTCATCTTTGTCATTTACTTTGAGGAAGTAAATAATGGGACACAAACACAAACACACACACACACACAAAATTCATGTTATATAGTCAAAATCCTAGCCCATCTTTGGCTAGATAATCATATACACTTACGAGGATTGTTTAGATCATCATATACACTTGTTAGTTGTGATCTTGATTATATAAAGAAAGCCTGATTTTGTAGATTTTTGTTTGTATGATCATTGGCTAACTTTATTAGTAGTGTTATAATTGTTGAGCATTTATTCTTGTACTGGTCTGTTGAGGAATCAAGGTTGAATCAATGAGAAATGATATCACAATGTTGAAACTGACAAAATTAACTGTATTCTATATAGAATCATCCTAGAACAAATACACCACTAGGCCTAGGATCTATATCATACCAGATTATTGAGGATTAATTAATAAATAAAATACCTGGGTCCATTGGTATTGATCAAATAGAGGAACCGGTGGTTTGTGATCTTCCTCAACCAAAACGCCTCAATTCCTGAAGGGACTATCGTTTCTTTTCCTGATGGGGAGAAAAGAGACTGAA
>CAMOHE010048370.1:0-13469 GCA_946598075.1 Artocarpus hirsutus
ATTGGCTCACATACTAATTATTTTGTAAGGAAAAAATGTGCAAATTATGCCAGTTGTGATAATCTGGTATAATTTTTTTAAATATAATATAAATAAACACATTTTTAAAATATGGTATAATATGAAATTTTATCTAGTGAATATTTTACATATGACTCAAAATAATGTCATCAAAATATGTAAGTATAGAGCATAAATACGATATTATAGTAATAATTACTATGTTGTCATGGTAAGAGTATTATAACGGCTATTTTTAAAACATTTTAGCAGTTGAGTTGGATTTCAATTCTACTCCGATAAAACAGCATCTAGTGTAATTTTTTTAATCGTTTTTCGAAATTAGTTAGAGGAGCAGAAATCATAAACTGGTTTTTTTGAATAAAGGATACATGTTGTGTGTTTTTTATTGGGATACTTGTCTTTTCATACTTTTGTTTTAGACTAATTCAAAATCTATATATTCGATTTATCATTATTAAATATATACTTTTAAATTAGATTTAATATTTAAATTTATACCTTACTTTAGTTAATAGTTGATTTAACATTTCAAATGACTAAATTATCCTCAAGCAACAGAAAAAAATTAAAACTTTTGAAAAAAAGAAGAAAACAAAAACAAAAACACACAAAATACCTAATTTTTAATATATTTAATACATTTTTTAAGTTAAAAACCTCATCATAGACTTTTTAAAAGGGTGTTTGGCAAAATATGTTCTAACTAAAACTTTTAGTTGCCACAATATAATATTCTCACATGTTATAACGATATGAAAAAATAAGCTACAATATAAAGTTCTCACATGTTATAGTTTTACGTTGAAAAGTTTCAATTTTAATCACACTTTTCAAACCCCCTATAAGTTTTTCAAGTTCTCTTGTTTTTCAAGTAGAGGTATTTTAGACATTTTCTAAGGTCAAAATTAGAGATTAATAAAGAAAATGTATTTTTTTAAATCTAATATAAAGTATACTTATGATAAGATCATGTTTGAATAAACCTAAAATATATGGTATAAAAAGTTCAGGCAAATAGCTCAGTTGGTCCCCAATCTTTTTAAAAAGTTGCAATTTAGTCTCCAACTTTTTTATTTTTTATTATTAGGGTCTAATTATTTTTTTAAAAAAGTGCAATTTGATCCTCTATTGTTTAATTTTAGACGAAAAATTTTTACATGTCATTTTTAAACAAAATTACTAAACTACCCTTCAAAATATTTTTTAATTCATCATATAAAACCCTCAAAATAATTAATATATTAAAAAATAAATAGTAAATTAAAACAAATATTTTCTTTTATTAAAAACTCTAATTAAAGCACTAAATAGAGTTTTGAATAGTTCATCAATGGAGATTGCGAGGCGACCATTGTCGAACCCTTACCCACCGCCCCTCTCTCGCGTTAGCAACCCCTCCTCTGCACCTAACCCTATCGCAATCCCCTCCCTGTCAACCCTACCTTGGGCAGCCAACCTTCCTCGTCAACCCTCGTCAAGGTCCAATTCCATTCTACCTCCTATGCTCTCACGGATCTCTTAACAAGGCACTTCGATCCACCTTTCTCCCCTCGCCGCCTCAGCTTCAAATGCCACCATCGTGGCCCAGATCACGATCGTTATTCTGCCAATGATGAGCTTTGTGTTTCTTCTTCTTTTTCTTCTTGATCTTCTTCTTCTTCTCCTCCTACCTCTAAGGCCAACGCCATCGATGCTCTCGATGACATCACCCCCTCAAAATGGTTAGAGAAATCGAAAGGAAAATTGTGGAAAAAATTCGGTTGAAAATCTTTAAAATCCTCTCTCAGTTGAAGATTTCCCAAAACAAACGAACAAACAAAAAATCAAATTAATCGAATTCTAAATCAAACCCACAATCAGAATCACACAAAATGAATTCCAGCCAAAGATTTTGCAAAAAGAAACGACTTTAGATTGATTGCCGTAATTAAAAAAAAAAAAAGAAACCTAGAATTCAACATACAGAACAAAAGCTAGACCCAGGTAGGAACAAATCCAAAAAAGGGAAAAAAAAAGAAAAAAATTCAAAATCAAATGGGAACAAACTTGAAAAATGACAAAATAGGAGGAAAAAAAAAGAATCCATCACTCGATTCTCTTGCTATCTTTTGAAATATATAGCAAAACCCAAAATCTGCAACTAGAGAGAGAAAGAGAAAGACAGGGGCTAGTGGTTGTAGGTAGGGTTCGTCGGAGAAAGAACATGGTTGGAGGATCGATAATGGTGGAAAGGAGGAAGGAGAAAATTGAAATTAGGTTTGTTATTATTATTTTTTACCTTTTTTATGTTTTGATTTTAATTTTTTTAAAACATGTTAGGTATTTTTACTAAAATATTCTTATTAAAATGGTCAAAATATTTTTAATGGTCAAATTTAACATCGGAACTAAAATACACATTTTTTTTAAAACCAGACCTAATTAAATAAAAAAATTAGAGAGTAAATTATAACTTTTTGAAGAGGTTGGGTCAATGGAGTCTTCAGAAGGAAGAGAAATCAGTATTTGAACAAGCAGTCATCAACATCCACCACCGGGAATATTCCAACACCCAACTTTCTCTTCTTTTCTTCGTAGCTCCCAAACCATCCGGCAAAACAAAAAGAAAAGAAAAAAAAAAAAGGAGAGGACATGAGCAACAGTGTTCTCTCCCTGAGTCCACTATCCCAGCTGAAAATCCCAATCCGATTTGGCTGCAGAACCAGCGGTACCACAAGATTCTCACCAATCTCAGCTCGTCTCGACGACAATTCCAGAAGCACCCAACCCAATCCCCAACTCAATCTCTCTGTCCTCCGCTTCACTTTAGGTAATCTCTCTCTGTCTCTCTGTCTATCTCTCTCTCTCTGTCTCTCTCTCTAAAGGGGGTTGATTTGTGGGAATTGCAGGAATTCCTGGGCTGGATGAATCGTACTTGCCCAGATGGATTGGATATGGGTTTGGTTCGCTTTTGGTTTTGAACCATTTTCTGGGTTCCAATTCCGCCACTGATATTACCTCTGCTCAGTTAGTAAGCACATTTACAAAAAAAAAAAAATCTTTTTATTTAATTAATTAATTTTTTTTTTTTTTGCAGTATAATATTTGTGTCGTTTATTTTTGTGCAGAGAACAGAGGCTTTGGGTCTTTCTTTGGCTGCATTTTCAATTGCACTTCCCTATCTCGGAAAATTTCTAAAGGTAAATAAATGAAGATATTGACTTTTTTTTTGGTTAACCTCTGAGCCATATCTGGGGTTATTTATGGTTGCAATTAATGTGCAGTAAGTTTGTTAAAATATTAGTTTTAGTTGGTTTAAAAAATAAGGATTCGAACTGAAAAAAAAAAAAAAAAAAGGTCATTGCCAAAAGGGCTGAAATTTATGAAGATGGGACATATATTTGCAGGGTGCTACTCCAGTGGATCAAACGACAATCCCTGAAGGAAGTGAACAAATATTTGTGATGTCGGAGAGTATATCAAATACTCAAAAGGAAGATTTGGCTTGGGCCACATACGTCTTGCTTCGTAATACAAACACCATTGCTGTGGTATTTAGTCCTATTACCAATTTTTTTAATCTGCTAAATTTGTTATTAGATATTTTAATCAGAACATAATCATTAATATTAGGATGTAAATAATTACCTATATTGCAGTTAACGTCAATTCAAGGTGAATTGTGCGTACGTGGATATTGGAACAAACCGAATGATGTATCAAAAGCCAACTTACTAGATTGGTTTGGGAGACAGATTGAACAATTGGGCATTTCTGACGTGAAGGATACCCTTTACTTTCCTCAGATTTCAGGTAAACTGTCAGTTGCCTTCTTCTGTTTTGACGTCGTTTATTATGGACGTTGTCGTTTCCTATAACTTATCGTCGTTTGTTGTTTAAATTTTTAAGTCGTTTCCAGGTTGTGTTGTTTTTAGATTTGACGTCGTCTTATTCTTCTTCTTTTATAAGTTTTCTGAGATTTTCCCTTCTCTCGTTGCTGGCATTTTTTATTTTGTTATTTTATTTATTTATGGCTTTTGTCGTTTTCCACATTATTTTTTCTTAGCTATATTTTTTTTTTTTTCCATTACAGGTTCTCGTTGTTTTGTTTGAAGCTGTGTTCTTGTTGTTTTTGTCGTCGTTACACATGTTACGGATGTTTTAACAACTTCTGTTTGGCTCCCTTTCCTTATTTTCTCCCTAACAGTCCCTTTGTGTTGTTTTCACCTTTGTAATGTTATTGTGAAACTTTACATACAATTTTGTTTGTTGAAGCTCTTTTTTTATATTTTTATATTTTTATATTTTTTTATTTTTTTTCCTTTGGTGTATTGTGTTACCCATAATCAGCATTTCTATTCTTTTTCTTGCTCTTAAGATGTTTTATGCCGTTTCAGAGCTTAATGTCATTTTAAAGTATTTTGCTGTTTTCCATGTTATTAAATAATAAAATTAACGTTGTTTTTCCTCTCATTGTAGTTATTTGTGTTTCCACTTTTAAAGTTGTAGTCGTCTATTTTTAAAATACACCTTTCCTCGCACACGGTCTCCTTGTTTACAAATTTAACATCGTTTTTGTTTTCCAAGTTCTGTCGTATTTTTTTATTTTATTGTCGTTTTAATGATATTGTTCTCGATTTCACTTGTTGATCGTGATCATAGATGTTGCCGTTTTCGACATTGCTGTTTGGTTTCTATTGAACTACAGCTTTTTTGTCGTTTTTCTTGTTGATGTAATCTAATAGGGTGTTTGAAAATGTGATGAGAACCGATAGTTAGAACTATTTTTACTGTAGTATGTAAGAGCTTTACACTGTAGCAAATATTTTTTTTATTGTTGCTGTAGGATGTGAGAGCTTTACACTGTTCATAACTGAGTTTGTGATGGGACCGTGGTTCCCACTACTCAGCCAAACAGCCTATAAGTTTTATGCCGTTCCTCTATGTTTTTACACGCCATAATTTTCCATGTTATTGTTGCATTGAAATTCCATCGTTTCCCCTTAAAAAATTGTCGTTTTCAGATGTCTTTTTTGTTGTGGTCGATGACGTGTCTCATTTACTTATTATTGTCAAATTCAATTTTATGTTGTTTTTTTTTTTTTTGTTTAAACATGTGTATCAGACTTTACAAATTACTGTTTCGCTGTAATCTTTTCTTCTACTGTCGTTTACCTTGTTATCATTAGTTTTATACTTATTGACGTTTTTTATGTTTAATGCCGCTTTAGAGTTTGTTGTCGTTTCTTGTGTGATAATTTTATTGGTTTTTGTCATGTTCTAATTTATTTTGGTTTTCATGTTCTATGTCGTTTTAGGGTTGTGCTCATTGTTCTCGTTTTTGTCGTTTTTATTGCATGTCGTTTAACAGATTTATTGTCTTTGCTGTTTTGCATGTCGTTTTAGCTTTTTTAAAGAAAATATGTCGTTTTTAGCTTGTGGTCTTCGTATTTCGTTTATTGGTTGTTATTACTTTTACTATTCTTGCCTTGTTATTTCAAGTTGTTCTGATCGCAAATAATATCGATTTTTAAGTAACCGTCGTTTTCTAGCCTAGCTCTTTTACAAATGTTGTCGCTTTTTGATTTTAACGTCGTATGTTAGTTTATGTCGTTTTCGTTTCTCTGTCGCTTTTAAAACTTGGTGGTTGTCGTTACTTCCTGTTTCCGTACTTTTTCATTGTTGCTGCATTGCGGTGCTTAAATCATAGTGACCAGAATGGAACTTTATTATATGTTGATTCTTCCTATAACTTTTTTTTTAAAGATTCTGGACTCTGGGATATTCTTCCCAAGGGGACTCGTTCTCTCCTAGTACAACCAGTGCCACAGGTCCCTGACTCAAAAAGTGACAAAACCATGGAAACCAATCAAGGATTTATCTTGGTGGCTTCTACTATTAGCTATGCATATAGCGGAAAAGATAGAGCCTGGATAGGAGCACTTGCAAATAAATTTGCAGGTAGGTAAGAAGATATGTACTGGATCAGTGAATTGTAAGGAACGAACGAGTTTAAAGGAGTCTCATATACTCAGGGCGAAGCCACGTAGGGACGATCATCTCTTTTAATGAAACAGATGGCATAACGGGTAAGTTTTCTCAAGGATGGAGATAATTTTTTTTGTTAGAATGCAAAACTAAACGAAAAATATCTTGTATTGTTTAGAGGTGTGGACTTGAACTCAAGTCAACACCGTGAGAAAACATGCAAGTCCCTCAGAGTCAGCTTCAAAAAAAGCATGTTTCAATTGAAGAAACCGACTCAAGGGCTAACAAAATGGCTCCTCTTCTCTTAGATTTTCGTTATAAAACTTCTATTCCTCTGGCTTTGGTCACTGCAATCACTGTAGCCCTTCCTATATCCTTGGCTGCTTTATTTATAATGACCAAAAATAAGGACACCCCAAGAACACAAATATCAAATTGAATTTTTTCTCTTATGTATATATATTCTAAATATATATATATATATATATATATATATATGTATATTATGGCACGTCATGAGGACCTTGATATTGCTCTGAGAGGGTTGTGCTGAGCAAAAGATAGAGGCCGGTTTCGACTTAATCCGTCAATGATTTTTTATGGCAATGGGGTGGAATTGGCAGCTCAAGGCTACCATGGCTACTCAGAGCTTTTTTCTATACTGTTTATGGGTTGAGAAAAGTGTATTCCTGAAGGGAGATAAGTTTATCTTCCTCGTTACCATGTGATAGCTTGGTTTCTTTTAGGTTCAGATAAGGTTTATGTGTTTTGTTGACTGCCTTGTCTTGTTCTTGTGGGAATAATGTTTCTGCGACAATTAACAGGTAGATTTGTTTTCTTGTTTTTTGTCTCTTTCTTTTTGAGTTTTAATTTTTTTTTTTCCACATCTAGCTTATTAGTTTGCTGGGGTTGGATACTAATGTGAGAATTATTTTTAAATTTGTTTGCTAAAATCACGAGCACATTAGGATTCTTTTGGCGGAACTTCGTTTATAATCTTTTCCATGAGGCCTCTTGTGGTGATTTTTTCTTGAGCACATATAAGTTATTCCTTTCTAATTTCAGCAATTAGATGTGCTTTTACATTTTCTTTATTTTATCAATATTTTAAGTAAGAAAGATACTAAGAAAGTTATAGGTGGCATATTCACAACTATATTTAATAAAGTTCAAATAAAATGTCACAACATTTATTTTGAATTAAAAATATTCAACCATGTTTCAACCAACTTTTTTTTTTTTATATTGACATATAATATGTATACAGTTTCTTACGTAAATTTGTTCAATTATGCAACTTTTTTAATATTTCTTTTATCCTAAACATCATAAATATATATTTAATTAACTTTTGATGGTTTTCCCAATTCTCTCCAATATCTTCACCCGATGTTATTTTCACCAGAACTTCTATAAGTATGAATTTTTACGTTGATACAAATATTTCCATCCTTGTATGTAACTTTGTTTGTTAAAGTGTATCAGTAATTTTCGCACCAAGTTTATAGGGTATTTAGGATAATAATTTAAACCATCAGTTTAGGTATAAGAATTGTAGCATGTAAAAACTTTATGCTGTAGTTTGTAGTTTTTAACTGTAGCATGTGAGAACTTTATACTATTCACCTTTTCAAGCACCCTGTTAAACTCACACAAAAAAGGGATGAAGTCCTATTGCCAATCAAGCATAATTTTTGTTCTTAGTTTCTGTTATTTCTTAGGGAATTCTTAAGGGAAAAATTTTGTTAATTGGCTTTAACTTGTAGGAACTTCAGATGTGTGGACAGTTAACGAAACGTTAAATGTAAATCACGGCCTCGATATAAATCTTTCTTTATATACATGGATTTTAGGGTGTTGTTTCAATATAGTTATTTTACTCTTATTATTAACTAAGTAATATGAATAAAAAATTAAACAGTTGACTAAAAAAACTATAATAATTAATAAAAATTAAATTTTTATCATGTCATATTATCAATTGTTGTTAAAATATATACCCTTATTGAAAATATAACTATTAAAAACACAACCATTAAAAATAAGCCCATATATTAGTTAAACTATTCTCATTTCTTACTTAACTACTGTAGTTTTCCAACGATCTCATCTTTTCTACAATGGAGATGAACTAAGACGTTTTTGATCTTCGTTGACTTGCAATAACCTGAAATTAATTAAGTGTTATTAGAATGTAAAATGGTAGTTTAGTGTGCCATAATGAATATTTTAAACTTAATTTAAACATTTTGTGGAATTTCTAAATTAATGTTGTTTTGACTATTTTGATGATTTTAATTATTGTAAATTATTTTTATTTGTTATTTTAATTTTTTTTAAATAAAAAAATTTGTCAAAATGTCTGTTTTATAAAACCGTGAGCGGCACATGATTTCTGCACAGTGAAATTGCCCACATCTTTCTCTCTATTTATTCCTCTCCCCCTCTCTTTCACTCAACTCTCACTCTCTCTCTCCCTCCCCGGGCGTCTCTCTCTCTCTGTGCCCTCTGCCTTTCTTTCTCTCTCAATTTTTCTCCAAAAATCTTGAAAGAAAAATCAATTCCAAGCTTTAGGTTAGTGGATTTAAGGTTTAAGAACTTGATTTGACAATCAAAAATGTGATTCGAAGCTTGAATTTGAGGTTAGTTTTTAAATTTTAAAACTTTTTCAATTTTTTAAATTTCCTGGTGTTTTGAAATCTAAGCTTTTTTAAGCTTAGAAAACCATCAATCTAAGTTAGAGGAACATAGAATAACTAGGATTTAAGCTTTGTTTGATTAAAAACGGATTTAAATCAAAATTTTTCATTTTTCTCCATTTTTCTCTAATTTTGGGATTTTTCAAAATCTTTGTCCAAATCTTGTTTAAATTGGTTAAAAGTGTTTTATGATGTTCTTCTATCATCTATTGACGTTACCCATGCCTGAGAATTGAGAAAAATAGGTTAAAATGAAGATTTGGGCTCTGGAGGCTAAAATCTTGTGCTTGAAAAATTTTGAAATTTTTTCAAATCGATAAGCCGAAGTTCATGTTCGGCAGGCCGGATTCATATGGCCTGTAGGTTGAACCTGGAAAAGTTCGGCCGACCGGACCTGGTTTTTCGACAGGTCAAACTAGGGCGACCGACAGCCGACCAAGCATGGTGAGATTTTATTATTTTTCACCTGTTTTCACCGTTTTGAATCCCGATTTAGATTTTAACAACATGGTATAATTTTATAAACCTAAATGGCACACCAAGACACCATGAAATAGTTTAACAACGTAGAATATTTTAAGCTAAATACTGATAGACCTAGTTTCCATTTAAGGTAGTTTGTAGATCCGCGGAGCTAACGTATAGCAGACCGGGATTACGGTATAGGACACTGGCACGAGTATTGAGGTAGGACTTTTACCCTTTCTTTAGTAGCTATTTTTAATGCATTGGCCTTAAAGGAATTTTTAACGAAAATGTTTTCAATGATTGGTTAAAAATAGATTTTTATTGATTGATTTCATAAATGGTAGAATTGAGGTGGTTTTCATAACAAACCTCATAATGAATGTAGGTGAGAATACTTGGTAAAAAGAGATTTCTAATAATTGTAGAGAATATATAAGGGCATGATGCCATATCAGAGATCGGGTCATATAGAGTGCGACCTTGGGGATAGGTCCTGAAACTCAGCTGAGCCACTGCGGTGGTGTTGCTTGTATGGTTTGCCTAAGAAAAGAAAATGGTATTCTTTCTGGTCGACCAATAAACTGTTTTGGTAAGATAAACTTTTATTAAATTTTCAACTATTTATTTATTTGTTTTAATTCATTTTTTATACATTTATTTGAATAATGAAATTTCATTTAAAATTTAATATTTTAAAAATATAGTCTTACTGAGCTTGTCGCTCACATTTTATTTGTTTTAAAATCTTTCCCCTCTAGGTGGATATCAGTTTAGGATCGAAGAAGAGTCAACGGACAAGACATTCGAGCAGTAGGTTATTTAAATTATAAAAATCAAGGCATGTGTAACCTTAATTTTTTTTTTTTCATTTTGGACTGTGGTTGTAATTTAATATTATCAGTACTTTATGTGTGCACAAATGTGGGTTAGTGAGACCTATTTTCGTTTCTCCTTGTTTCTTTATTATTTTATCATTGTCTGCTTTTTATTTTTATTTGTTTAATTATTATAATTGCCTGCTTTAAATAAAAGGTTTTTAAATTATCACATTTTTATTAATAAATTTTAATTCTAAAACCCAAGTTTTAACTAAACCTTTACTTAATTATCTTAATTAAATTACTACGTCACCTCCCGTACTCTAGGGCGTGACATGACTTTGAGACACTTGTTAATGACATTCATATCTAGAAAGGTAAAATTAATAACATGGTGACAAAAATAAATAAAGTTTACTGCTTGCTTAACCAATTTATAATATAGGGTTAATTACATAACTATACTTCCTAGTTTTAACTATTTTTTTAATTTATATCTATGTTTTAAGAAACTACAAAAATATCATTTGAATTTAAAAAACTTCTATTAATTATATCCCTCGCAAACTTTTTGGACAAAAAAATATAAAGATAAAACAAATCATACTCTTAATTAGATCGAGTTTATTTTTAAAATATATTTTTCTTCTTGAAAAAATTTTTAAAAAAATTTTAACATAAAAACCTTTTCTTGAAATTTAATGATTTGTTTTAGGAGTTTTTATGTTTTTTTTTTTCCATGAGATATTTTTCATAATTGGTTAAAAATAACTATATCGTTTTGCTCAATTTTTTTATTTATAAAGATGAAATTGCAACAAGTTTTTTAAGTTTAAAAGATGTTTTTGTAGTTTTTAAAAATAGATGGACAAATTGAAAATTAGTTGAAATTAGAAAGTATAATTACATAATTAACCCTTAATTATATTGTTTTCAATATTTTATGTAGAGGAAGTGCATATATAAATATGTATATATATTGCAAACCTAAGGGGAGAATAAAGTGAATCATTCACCTCCCGGGCCTTCTCGTGCAAATAAAGTTATGCCATTAATTTTCCTTTTTACTTCAACTGCAAATTCATCCAAAACGTCAACAATATGCAAACTATTTAATGTTAGAGTACATCGTCGGCGAAAAGCTGAAAACTACGTATCTTATGGGACAATGCACCATACATTTGTTATTACAAAATTGACCTTTTTTTTTTTTTTTTTGTGACACTTGGTGGGCATAACCACTAAAAGAATATTCTAATATCCTTCTAATTTCTTCACATTCATGGTTTGGATTTAGAACCCACTAAAAAAGCAAGCTTCCAAGCAGATAAGAAAAACAAAAAAAATGGTTAATTAGATTAAATTTATAATATGTGGCATGGTTCAACTAACTAAAAAACAATGAAGAAGAAGAGAAACAATAGTGCCGTTTGTTTTGCCTGTTCAAGACCATGGTTGAACTATCGTTGTTTGTTATCGTACTTTCTCTAATAAAAATTAATATGTTTAAAAAATAGTCTAAATTTATAAGTTTAAACTCAAACAATCATATTTTTGATTTAAGCGGTAAGATATTAAAACTATATATTATTTACGGTTCAAATTTATGATCATTTGCCATGTAATAACCAATGAACAACGGCCACTATTAATTATGATACTCTTTGTAGTTTATGCCGAGTAATTAACCATAGAATTAGTTCCTTGTGTTATTGAAGATTGGAGGGGAAATTACGCAAAAATGACAAGGAGGTTAGATAAGATTCGTTGTTGACTTGCGTTTTAAAAGTATCTATACAAACCCAAGTGGCGCAGATTAACAGTTTCTCTTGGATGACAAGATAGCCTTGGGATTTTGTCAAGTGATGATGAGTTGGCAAGGCATTACATATAAGAATGATTAACATGCAAAAACAAAACAAGTAATATGTTACTCTTTTTAATTTTCAAAAAAAATTATTCCTGTTATTGGGTTTTTTTTTTCTCAATTCATAAATTATAAATATACATATATACATATATAGACAGCAGACCAATCCATACCACCGAAGGCTTTGTCATGACACCATACCAACATGCTTGATTCTCTCTTCCTCTATCCCTCTCATTTTTCTTTTTTTTCTTTCCCATTTTTTAAAAAATTTCAAAACACTCTGCCATTATCCAAAAGCTTTTGGAACAGAAAAGTTAAGTAGAACTAGAATTTTAAATTTTTTTAGTTGGTTTTATTTTTTTAGTTGGTTTTCTGAATTTGACAGCGGACCACTAAATGTAGTTGATGTTTGCAATTGGAAGCAAAATCAGGCTAATATATACCTGACTTGCAAAACCAAACAGATAAAAAAGAAAAAGAGAGAGAGAGAGAGTGAGAGAGAAAGAGTTGCGTGTCAAGTCAACCATGGCAAAGCAAGAACAAAGCCTTTGCCTTACGTATATATGAAGCATATAGATTTAGCCAATGGCCATGCAATAGGTGCAAAAATACGGTGCCCCATCATTTTCTTGGGGGGCCTTTTTTCTACCTAGTGAAAAAACAAATTGGACGGTTACAATTTACAAACGAAACTTGCTAATAACATGTAACACTTCATACACACACACACACACACACATATATATATATAATTTCCACGGCTATATTCATACATATATATACATGTATATGTATATATAATTTCCACGGCTATATTCTAAAAGCCAAAAGGAAAATTAATCAGCTTTTATTTCCTTTTGTGATTCTAATATAAAACAAAGTGCATTTTCAACATGGTGATGATTGAAAATTTTATTCATTTTCCTTTACATATGCTATTTCCTTTTTCTCTACCGACACTTTTAACAAAATAAGTTTATTTAGAAGGCAGCCAAAGTTAGAAGGAATATCAGTCCATTGTCATATTATATGTATAATATATATATATATATATATATATTATGTTATGTTTGAACATATTTCCTCGTCTTTGAATCTTTGATCACGCTCTCTAATTTTCATCGGTTGAATTTTCATCGGTTGAATTATCCTTTTCATAATTAAATAAAAAACAGACTAATAAAAGGACCTTCCACCCAACTATTGATCCTCAAGATCAAAATTATTTATAGTTAAGACTTCGAATCAATGTGCTTAATTAACAGAAACAAGTGCGAAGGACCCTTCTCTTTTTCATCAAAATATTGGACTGAAAACTATATACGCGGATAAATAATCAACTATTAATGATTGATGTGCACATACTTAAGGAATAATAACCATATATAACTTAACATTAAGTATTTTTTTTTAATGATCGCAGCAAAAAGAAAGAATTAACTTTTCATTAATAAAGAACTTAAGATTAATAAGTTTCACTTTTATAAGTTAAAAAGGTAGGAATACCCAACTGCTGATTCCAAGTTGCAAAACAATAATTAGTCTTTTGGACTAAAAATCCACGTGCCCCAATATAATTCGGAAGAACACCAACCTAGGGTTTGCATTGTGGGCCCGTGG
>CAMOHE010048370.1:14027-28687 GCA_946598075.1 Artocarpus hirsutus
ATATATATATATATATATATATTATGTTATGTTTGAACATATTTCCTCGTCTTTGAATCTTTGATCACGCTCTCTAATTTTCATCGGTTGAATTTTCATCGGTTGAATTATCCTTTTCATAATTAAATAAAAAACAGACTAATAAAAGGACCTTCCACCCAACTATTGATCCTCAAGATCAAAATTATTTATAGTTAAGACTTCGAATCAATGTGCTTAATTAACAGAAACAAGTGCGAAGGACCCTTCTCTTTTTCATCAAAATATTGGACTGAAAACTATATACGCGGATAAATAATCAACTATTAATGATTGATGTGCACATACTTAAGGAATAATAACCATATATAACTTAACATTAAGTATTTTTTTTTAATGATCGCAGCAAAAAGAAAGAATTAACTTTTCATTAATAAAGAACTTAAGATTAATAAGTTTCACTTTTATAAGTTAAAAAGGTAGGAATACCCAACTGCTGATTCCAAGTTGCAAAACAATAATTAGTCTTTTGGACTAAAAATCCACGTGCCCCAATATAATTCGGAAGAACACCAACCTAGGGTTTGCATTGTGGGCCCGTGGGACCTAAACGACACAAAATTTTTTTGGGGTATTTCTTACGACATTTTTGAAGAGTCAATGATTACTTTGTTGGGTAATAGAAGACATGTTATTTGGTACATTACAAGTATTTGCATGAAGGTCACAAAGTCATCAAGATCCAGGCTACATGATTGTACAGCCCATTTCTATACAACTTGATAATTTTGTATGTGAAACTCTATATAACCGATTATATATATATATATATATATATGTTAGTTAGTTCCGATCAAAGGGTAGTTTTCCTAAGCAAGAAAAATGAAAAACAAAAAACAAAAAATTCAACAACTAGGTGCTCAAGAAAATGAGAAATGTCCCACCTACGCAAGGTTGAGTACAAAGTAAGGACTAGTCCATGGTCTTTCTCTCTCTAGATCTCACAAATTTTTTTTTTTTAATTTACACCTAATTTACGTGCCGATCATCTGTAGATTGAAAGTAAGTCCATGTTTAGCGGGAAGGAGACGAGAAATAGTTAGGGATTTGGACATGTCGAACAAAGCTACCTAGACGAGAACTAGTAATAATTTTTAGAAGTCGCATTCATGATATATTATCAACTTTTAATTACAATGTTAAAGATGATAAATAATGTGATTGCTGAATAACTCTAGAAACACGAAGAGACCCTTGTTTCCACCTAAATTAAATTGCTCTTCTAGTCCCTGCAAGGCTGCAATAATAATTCTAAGATTCTTTTTTTTGACTGAAAAAAAATTCCACAAACTTTATTTATATGTAGAAATCCTTTCAATTTTTTGGACCAACTATAAATAAGAAAAAGCGAAAAAAGATGAAAGAAAAAGAAAAAGAAAAAGAAAAAGAAAAAGAAAAGGACAGAGGAAAAAAAGTGAAAACTCTAGATTTGTTTCATTAAAACCACTAGCACACAATAAAGTTCATACCCAATGTTTTTATTATTATAAATTGGTCGGTACCCTATCCCCAATCCAAAAATAAAAATAAAAAAAATACAAATAAGTCCCTCGAAACCAACTACCGGAGAACCATATAATTGAAAACATTAAATAATAATCCACAACAATATGTTTAAAAAAATAACTTTGTCTTTGCCGAACCCATTATTTTAATTACAAAGAAATTATTAGAATAATTTGTCAATAGACGAAATCAGTCGCCCACAGCCAATATAGGTTGCACCATCCCCATCGAAGTACGTAATACACGGAATCCCAAACCCACCTCACATGAGTCTCAAGTGGCGACGACTTTCTGTTCTGCCCCTTCTACAAAGCGCCCAGCTCGCTCGTGTCGGTCGCACATGTCAGACTGTCGGTGGGCTTGGTAAGAGAGACCTAGTTTAAAGCTTCTTTCTTTTCTTTTTATTTATTTATTTTTTTGAATTTAGAGACACACAGAGAGGTGAGTCTATAGATTTTTGGCAGTGCCAACGACAGACATGTGTCACAGTTTGGAGTGTGACGTAAGCAATTCGTGTTTATCCTCGGTTGTCACGGGGAACATTGACGTGTTCCAGTTTGGCTGTCTAACTATATATATGGTGTGAATGAGCAAAAATATATATATATATATATATATATGCGGTATATTTTTCTTTTCTTTTGTAATAAATATTTTTTCTTTGGATAGGCCATTGCGTCCTTGATTTTTGTATGTTTAAGGCGACTGTTTTTTCTTGTCACAAACACAATGCGTGACAACTTTTCATGAGCTACAAGAGCTTAAAATATTTTTTTTTTCCAAACCAAAGAAATAAAAAATGAAAGCTTGAAATATAGATAGTGGCCTGGCAAATTAACTTTTTAATTACGATAAAATAAAAGAAGAAAAAATGGAAAATTAATAGTTAGAGACATAAGCAACCCCACAAAAGCAAAAGTGACTTTGGAGGCTTTATTCTTGTCTTGTAAGCACTAGTGCACTGGCACACAAAAAGTTATGGTTTATGGACCGACAATTATTATTATTGTTGTTTTCTTCCTTGAAATAATTGGTATTTTTTTCTAGGAAAATTTTCTATCTAATGTTGCATAATGATAATACTCTCAATAATGTCTATGGAAAACCAGAACCATTAGTTTGATTTGGACTAAACCTACTTATTCTAGTGGTTCATGGAATGGACCCCAAAAGATACCTTTAATGATGATGCATACCGTTATAGAAAATTGATTAAGCACAAGTCTTAATCTGACCCATAAATTTGCATTATGCACATATGATAAGAACCTAGTTAAACAACCCTAAGAAGGATGAAGACAGCATAGACTATATTTTAGGAAGAATTTAAAAAGATGAAATTAATTCAATCAAGAAAGGAAATAAACAAATGGTCGTTATGTTGGAATAGAATCTATTTTCTAATATAGTAACACTTTCATTTTTTTTTTTCAAACCATTGATGAATGCATTTTGCTAGTACGCATGGTTCTAAATTAGTTATGTCAAACTTCTACATTTAAGACATGGTTATGATGTATTAAGGTTTAAAAAAGTGCAATAATGTGCTTGTCTCAATTATAACAACTATTTTATTCCTTAAATTGTTTTAGAGCTATGAAACTATTAAAATGGTGACAATAAATCCGTCTTGACAATATAGTTAAAATATAGAAGTTGACGTTGAGCACTCATAACTGAAAATAAGAAAATTATTAATCAGTGTTATAACATTCTCAAAGCATGTAAGTATGGTGATTTTTTTTCCCTTTTCAAATCATTCATTTTTACTTCAATTTATTTCTGATGTTAAAAAATAATACTTGTAAGTATGAGTTTTTTTTTTTTTTTTGGTTTAACTATGGATGATTCCCGTGCACGAAATTCACTGATTTTTATCTGACACGCCACGCTTGTTGCTCGGTACCTTTTCAAGTGTAGCTCAATGGATTAATTTTTTATCTTTCTTTTTTTAAAAAAGGATAAATGTTGGTTTACGGACTGACTTCCTATTGGAAACGTGAGTTATATGTTGTTATGAATAAAGAACAACATATTTCATATATTATTGCCTAGAGGCCGAGCATAAAAAGGGGGGAAAGGAGAAAGAAAAACTTTGAGCTCTTTTGTCTCTACTTTGTGATGGAATCATGAGCATCTCCAAGACAATATTGTGTTAACTTGTTAATTTTAAATTTAACAATTGAAAGTAAAAAAATACTCTTTAATGTAATGTTATATTTGATGTTAAGTTTGCTATATGTTAAATTTGATAACAAATTTACTATTAAGTGTAACATATGATAAATTTAGTTTGATTCTTATCTATTGATAAATTAAGTTTTTTGTTTTAATAATTATAATATTCTTATTTTTTACTATTTTAATATTTAAAGCCTATTTTTAAAATTTTAATGCTTAATAATTATGACAAAAAAATAGACATTACATTTAATATAACATTGAATATTGAAGTATAAAATAAAATAACACATCAAATATATTATTTTTATATTTTTAATAACAAATATAATAATATTAGTATTTGTATTAAAGATGATGTAAGTGACATAGATGAAACAATAACTTATACGAGATGTGAAAATTCTCTAAGATTTTTTTTTAACATCTCGTATCATATAAATTATGTAGCGGTCAAGATTATTATTTAGCATGTTTGAAAATGCAAAGCAATAGAAAGAAAACATATTCAAAAAGACAGATTAATTTTCTTTCTTTTTTTTTTCTTTTTTATATAACACGGTTAGGAGTAGGTTGTTCATGGTCGGTTTAATTAGTCAATATAAAGGAAAAAACCACCAATCAAATGAAAAAAAAGTTTATTGCTTTTGTTATGTTAGGACGGTTTGAAGTTTTTAAGAGAAATCAAATCAAAAACAAAATCATGTATAATTATTTTTGATCGGTTTAAACTCATAATTAAAATAATACTATCGCGTAAAAAGTTTTATTGATCATATAAATTTAATTACTAAAATTTTTAAGAACTTTAACATTTAGAATATTATTTGAATTATTAAAACATAATACAATAATAGAAAGATAATATGTTTGAACATAGACAAAAGGGACAAATATGAAATATGTTTTTCATAATTAAAAATAAAAAATTTGGTTGGTTTGAAATATTTGAAGTCGTTAACTTATCAATAAACTCAAAGAAAAGAGAAAATTTCAAATCAACTAAATCAAATTAATTAAAAAAAACCAATGTATTTCAGTTCGGCTTTCTTTGATTGATTTTCACAATTTGTCAATTATTTTTTGCCCTTTTTTTCTAAACTTGAGGCAAAATTATGACAAAAAAAAATATGGTTGCTGAGAAAAGAAAAGAGAAGTAAAAAACCTTATCTTTCGTTTGGTAATATTAGTTAGAACTAATAAATTTTAATTGTTATAATGTAAAATTTTTATTTATTATAATAAAAAAATAAAAATTTGTTATATATAAACATGTATGCTATAATTTTAATTTCTAACAAAGTAAAAACAAAAAGAAAATAATTGAAAAAAAAGACAAAACTCGGTTTACACAGCTATACGGACTCACTAGTTACACCCCCTTGGCTAGTTATTTAACCATACCAACTACTTAGAGCCGCATACCTCAGCATGATCTGCCACGTGTCCAACCGACCTCCCACAATTAACATGAGAATGATTGCGTGCAGTCTAATTGACAAACCTACCCTCAACAGAACACGTGGATACAATTCAAGCCTGTACGTTACGGTTTGACCTAGAACCGTAAAGTACCGGAACATACTCCATGGTTCCGTGAGCCAAAATCCAAAGCCTCGTCTTGGATTATATTTTAACCATTAATTAGAAGCATCGGCGGCTTTCGTAGTCGCCTTCTTCTTTTTTCTTTTTTGTTTTTTTGGAAAAATTTATTTTTAAATTGAGCTTTATTTATAATAATGTATTGGGTAATTTTGTGCTTTTACTTCGCTATTAATTTATGTATATATAAGAAGGTCCCAACAAAGCTCAGCTAGCTGGCCACTCGTTTTTATATTAATTTCCATTTTCTTCTTTCTCCTCCTCGCCGTGTCTTCCAGACACAAGAATTATAGAGTGACAGGAAGAGAGGGAGAGATTGAATTTTGTCGCCTTGGATTTTCATGTCCATTAGAGAAATATCGCAGCTTTCAGATTATTGGGTTTCACAATTTTCTGGGGAAGACTTTTTTTTTTTTTTGAGCAATTTGGTCTACATTTGGCTGTAAAGATCTGCGCTTTGAGGTCCGGCAAGTTTCTGGATTTCGTCAAATTCTTCGAACTAGTTTGGTCGTCTTTGTTTCCTTTTTTGTTTTCCGACATTGATGGGTTTGGTGTTTGCTTTCTCGAAACGCCATTGATTCGACAAAGAAAAGAAAAGAAAAGGAAAAAAGAGGAAAGCCCCTGTTTCTCTCTATCTCTGGTCTTTCGTCTTTCTATTTTCTCTCCCTACAGTCCCTTTCTCTCTTGGGATTTGACTCGTGTAATGCTGCAGTCGGAGGCTTCTAAAGCAGCGTATAGCAGCTTTTCTTCCCATTCTTTATCTCAGATTTTCCACGCGGATCGCCACGAACAGAAATCCTCAAAGATCTGAGATTTCTTTTTTCCCTTTCTAGTTCTGTACAAATTCTGACAACAAAAACAAAAGATGATGAAGATGAGGACCAAAACGACAGTAATTTCTCAGATAAACGGCGGGTCAGCCGGCGGCGGCGGCGGAGCAGAGTCAACGCCGTCGGAGTGGGAGATGAGACCGGGAGGAATGCTGGTCCAGAAGCGTAGCGACTCCGATCACAACTCAGCTCCTCCGCCGACAATTA
This sequence comes from Artocarpus hirsutus, assembly GCA_946598075.1. NCBI lineage: Eukaryota > Viridiplantae > Streptophyta > Magnoliopsida > Rosales > Moraceae > Artocarpus > Artocarpus hirsutus. The sequence continues at coordinate 20,393 of CAMOHE010048370.1, forward strand.
GAGTTAGAGTCAAGTACGGGTCAATCTACCACGAAATCCATATCAGTTCTCAAGCCACATTCGGTGAGTTCCAATTTTCATTATCACAATTGATAAATAAATTAAGAATTTTGTTTGTGGTGTTTGATTTTGCTTTTTTTTTTATTGATTGATTGATTGCAGGGGAATTGAAGAAAATGCTGGTGGGTCCGACGGGTTTGCACCACCAAGATCAGAAGCTGATATACAAAGACAAGGAGAGGGATTCCAAGGCCTTTTTGGACCTTTCAGGTGTGAAGGACCGGTCGAAGATCGTCTTGGTTGAAGACCCACTTAGCCAGGAGAAGAGGTACCTGGAGATGCGGCGGAATGCCAAGACGGAGAAGGCGTCGAAGTCCATCTCCGAGATCAGCTTGGAAGTTGACAGGCTCGCCGGCAGGGTAATATTTTTGTTTCAGTCTTGAATGTGTCAAGTTTTCTGTTGTTTGTTAGTTTGTTCTTTTTGGTTATTGATCTTTAGTTGTGGGAAAAAAAATGGCAGGTCTCGGCTCTCGAATCGGTTATTACTAAAGGCGGTAAAGTCGCGGAAACTGATGTGCTTAATCTGATTGAGCTGTTAATGAATGAACTGCTTAAATTGGACGGTATAACGGCGGATGGAGATGTGAAATTGCAGAGGAAAATGCAGGTAAACTAGACCTTATTTTGGGAATTCCAACTTGTTGAATTTGATTGAAACTTGCATAAGATATATAGTTTGTGTTGAGCTTGATATGTCCATTACTGTTTACTCACTGAATACTATTATTAATGATGGTTTTTGAAGGTGAGGAGAGTTCAAAAGTATGTAGAAACTCTTGACATGCTGAAAATCAAGAACTCCATGCCTGCTAGCAACGGAGTTCATACGCCAATAAAAGTTCAACAACGGTTGTCCACCAATGGGCATAAACAAACACCACCGCCGACAAACCAAGAGCCGCAGCAACCAAGGCATTTTTACTCCAATGGAAACAGACCAAGAACAATTCAAGAGCACGAAACCAGGAGTTCGTATGGGAATTCGCCGAGGAGTTCGTTTGGGAATTCGCCGAGGCATTCATTTGGAAATTCGCCAACATATCAGCAGCCTCAGCCTCAGCCGCCTTCTGGGCATTCCACATCAGGGGCAGCGGTCGTCATTACCACGAATTGGGAGACATTCGATTCTACCCCGGTGGTGCCTCCGCCATTGGTCCCAACCTCTTCAACATCCACATCTGCCCCTGCCGCCAACAAGCCGGTCCAAACTAGATTCACTTGGGATCTTCTTTGAGTTTAGCCATCAAAACAAAAATACCACGTCTTTGTTTTGTGTGTGTGGGGATGTGTTTTGGGTTTGTCTCCTGTTGGTTTGCTGTTCTCTCCTTATCATTCTTTTCTGTATTTAGCAAATGTTTAGGACCCCTTTTACTCTGCTTATGATTATCTGTTCCTCAGAAATAAATGGGGTTTTTCACTATAACAGTGATTGTTATTCTTCTCAATCTGTCCTTTTGAATTTCACAAGGGTTTTTGATAGTGATAAAATTGTCAATTTGTAGATTTCATACTTCGTCAAATATTAGGAATTTTCAGATGTGAAGGTGCTGAGGTGTATTCTTGAATCCCTGCAATCAAGTATGAAAAAAAATCATGTTTCACCCATTTCTTTTTCTTTTTCTTTCTATAAGATTGTGAAGGTAACGAGGGTCAACAAATCAAAATTAGGTGTTTGGAAGTTCTAAGCAATTTTTTTTGGGTTAAAAGGGAATCAAGTTCTAAGCATTTCTACATAACAGAAGTGTGGTGTTTAATCAAAATTATTGATCTTTATGTTATAACTTGCTTCCTAAGGCACTACAAACTGACAAAAATAAGGGCATAGCTGATGGGGATTTCGGTAATCAAAGTAACTAACCTCTCTAATGATAGAGCAACAGGTGGCGATAAACTGTTGGAGATGATATGATAACATGGATTAGTTTAAAGCCCTCTTAGAAAATGTTCTTTGGAATATGATTATCATTTTGGTAACTCCAGTTTCCAAATTCAGAATGCTTTTCTCCTTTGTACTTAATAAAGGCTTTTCGGGGACACCCCTACAATCCAAACAATTTTCAAGAAGGTTTTGGAGGGCTACAATAATAGCTATATATATATATATATATATATATAATATAATAATAACATATAGGTATAAATTTGGATATCCAATCTCTCACACACTATGATATTTACCAGTGTCTTGTTATCATCTTGCCTGAAAAAACCCATAATGGGATTTACTTGAAACAAGCATGTAAATTTTAGCAGACTTAAAAAAGTCTTTCTCCGGGGTTGTTTTCAAAACTTATAAGGGAAAAACAGCACTTGTTTTCATTTTAAGTTGTCTGTTAACTCCCTTTATTGGACGCACTGCTTGCAACAGAGGCCCTGTAGATCTGGCATTCTCTTTTCCTACAAGAAATCAGATTGATTGATCTTTTTGCATTGCCAGTTATAAATTAAATTATATATTTCTTTGACCTAAATATGGCCCTTTTTTGACGAGTGTCCAAAAAACCAGAAGGTAAGGGTATTTCTATTCTCCAATTAGGATCAAGTACTTTCTATGACCGTCACCATATGGGAACACCGGACGATAAGGATTAATTTCTCAAAGAAAAATTTAACCAATCATATCGGACAGCCACATACAAAAAGATCATCACCGTATAAAAGTACAAGTTTCATTGATTATGTAACGTGTTATTATTTTATCATGGAATCAAGATGTACCAAAGATATCTCTAGCGTTAACTTTTGCTGGAATAATAATTATAAAAGAAAGGTAAGAATAAAGGTCAATATAAAAATATATATTGCACTAAGGTAAGAAAAGCGTCAGGCTAGGAATGCTTTAGCATGTTTTAGTCGCATCTCAAAAAGTAAATGTTTACTGTTCATGAGAAGCTAAGAACATTCATGTATGATATTGTTGATCAAGGACAGCCTCATGTAACACATGATGTTATTATTTTAAAAATAAAAAAGAGTATTTTTTTTTTTTGGAATTTTATGGGTGGTGTAAGTTTTTAAATTACTAGTATGGTTAAAATTATTTTTTTCTACAAATATGATATGATAGTTAAAATACGAATGACTATCAATGGGTGTTTTTTCTACCAACAAATTGCCCAAAAAAGACAAACTAGGTATTATGATATTAATTAGCTTTTTGATGGCAACCACCTACTTCCTTAATATTCCAGCTGGATGAAATTTAACGCATGGATTTTGGGATAGAAGAAATTAGGATTAAATAGTACTCTTTGTTTTTAAAACTAAAGCCAGTCAGTGGACAACGACCCCAAATCACAAAACTACCAGAACTTGTGAAAAGATTGCTTGCAATGCTTGGAATGTTGATTGTGAGAGGACAAACGTTATGATTTCATGTGCAGTTTGTTCTCCCAGGAGGTTCTTCCATTAATAAGAAAAAATGGCATTTTTTTTTGTGAAAAAGGGAAAAAATACCTTTCATGAGATATCTGTTTTTTAACTACTATATATACATAAAAAAAATAATTTTAATCAAATTTAACGATCCAAAACATATACCATTAATGACGGTTCATGTCAGATAAGTCCTCTTAGAAAAATAATACTTCAATCATGTACTATTCTCCACGTAATATTTCCCTAAATGGATGGTACCTCTATCTTCTTAGGCTCCATAAGTGCTTTCTTGCAACTATAAATATACAGAAATAAAGAACTTAATGCTGTAAAAGCAGCAAAAAATCTATGAAATAAATCCTAGAAAAAAGGACTGGAGGTTAATTATGGCACAAAAAGAACATAGCATGACATGTTCTCATATCCTTGTTAACCTAGAACTAATTAGCCCAGAGACTATAGAAAACCTTGAGGAAAAGGGAATGACTGATAATCACTTAGTAGTGTTTGTAGTAAGAGTAAAAGCTTTAGTAAGAAGAGATACAAGAACTAAAGCATTAATAGTACTATATGATGGTAGATGGAATAACACAAAGAAGGCAATAATATCTAGTACAGAGACAGATCTCAAAAAAAATGTAGGATTATTTTACACAGCACCAAACTACCTTATTAACACTTGAGAATCAGAAAAAATAAAAGTTCACATACAGAGTAAAGGATTTGAAGATTTTGATAAAAATTCAAATAACCATAGGATTTATTGGTAAAGCCAGTACTACTTCGTCCTTTGGGAGTAAGCTTTTTAGTGAAGAGACTATACAAACCCTTAAGCTTAAAGGAACTAAGATGATACCTGACAGCAAAAATATCAGTAGAAGACCTAACTGTTAAATAGTTAAAAAAAAAAAAGATTACCTTTTTTCTTTAAAGTTGATGGTTGAAAAACTTAATCCTACCAATAGGGTATTTTTTTGGTTTCCCACGAGAGAAATTGCCAGAGGAAAAAATTGGACTAAGAGCAAAGGTAATTAGACTTGCCTTTTCAGGTGATAGGCGCTAATAGAATAGTTAAAACTTTACTTTTTTGAAAGTATCACAATGGTTAAATTGGCTAGGTAAAAGATTGTGACTTACGAATTCTTATGCACGTTTCGATTGAAGAAAAGTTCAAGAAAGAAAATAATGGAAAGTCAATCATTATGATACCAGCCAGTGAAATTTTAGTATAGTCCTTAATGCTTTATGTAATTTTCTTTTTCTTCTGGGTTTCAATGCAAATTCGGGAAGAATATGTAATTACTTTTGACAGCTAAAATTAAGTGCGAAGGGGGAAATCTATAGGAAAACAGATTTGCTGGAATATTCTCAGTCCAGCTGTGAGTCTGTGACTAGGGCGGGCCTTTCGCAATGACTGGTTTCCTTCTGGAGAAATTCTATTACATCCACAATATATAGAGAATAATGGAGTGGAAAAAATATGACATGGCCTTCTTATTAAATAAACTACATATTTATAGAGTTATAATTACAATTCAAATAGTAAAAGAGAAAACTAAATAATCAAAAACTAGATAACAATAAAAGAAAGGAAATTTAAGATCCTAATATTTATAAAATTTAAATTAATAAATGAAATTTTATTTAATGTGTTTGTTATGCCCCGTAAGATGGAGCTCCGTGAGGAGAGTTCAATTTTGTCTTTCAAAAAAAGAAAACAAGCCTATATTAATGGTTTAGTGAGAACATCCGTGCCAACTAATCCTTAAAAGAAACACGAGCAACACGAAGAGCATCACTTTGAACTTGATCACAAATAAAATGATAGTCAAGTGCAACTTGTTTCATAGGAGAATGGAAGACCAAATTCGAGCAAAGATTGGTGGCACCAACATTATGGCAATAGATAAGCAGTTGTTGTGAAAGAGTGACGCCAAATTTAGTGAGAAGATTACATATTCAACTTAACTTAGCAGCAGTGGCAGCAACTGAACAATGTTCAGCTTCAGTAGAAGAACAAGCAATTGTTCGTTGCTTCTTCGACTTCAAGAAATAAGATTACGACTAAGGTAAACAAGACAATCTCTAATGAAAGTATAATCATCCTTGTTACATGCCCAATTAGTTTCTGAGAAAGAGTGAGTGGCGATGAAGAATCACACCATGATCAAGAGACCCACCAAGATAGCACAATAGTTGCTTGACGACATTCTAGCGATCACTGGTAGGACGATGCATAAACTTGGAGAGTTTATTCACCGCATAGGCAATATCAGGCCAAGTGAGCGACAAATGCTGCAAACTGCCAAGGAAGGTCCGGTATTTGGAAGGATCAGTAAGGGCTGTACTAGAGAAAAGAACAAGTGTATGGGCAGTAGCAAGAGGTGTAGTAACTGGCTTAGCATCTGTCATACGAGTACGAGCAAGAAGATCAAGAATATTGTAATGATCGAGAAAATGTCATTAATAAAACCTAATATTTTATTGGGTTTAATTAGTGAATTTACTTTTAAAAATATGATTTTTATAAAAGTTGTAATTTTTGTACAAATTACGATAAAGTATGAATAAACGACATTGATTGCATGTTTTATGAGAAATATGATGAAATGTTGGATGTGGTAAAATACAGATTTTATGAGTTGAATTACTCAAAAATCTGTGAATAATATCCATAAAATGAATTTTATATCACAATTAATTGTGAAATTATGGTATATGTGAATGAACGACTAGAATACAATTAGGACACAGGGGTTGTCCGAACCCTAATCTGGGGTAGGAAGGAGGCCAAAGCAGTATAAGAATACTGTTAAGTGAAAACGTAGATATGAAAAATGTTATGATTGGCCTCCAAAATTGAACGAAAAGTAAGTTAAATATTTTTATACAGTCTAAGGATAAGAAATAAATTGTGTTGATCACAGCAGTATAAGAAAAATACCACGTGACGAAAAATTACACTGTGTAAATTTTGGGCCCCACAAAGTGGACACCCAATTGAATTTGATTGGGCCACCAAGCCTTGAAATGTGGCCCAATAGCAAAAAGACACCTAGGGGGTAATCAAGTGGGTGACTTTGAGTCACCAAGTGGATAAGAATGCATTTAAGGCTTGTTTATCACAAAATTTTCACCCTTTCTTCTTTCCCAAGTTCGGCAGCCATAGTTGAGCTTTGAAGAAAATTTTCTCAACCTCCAAACCTTGCAAAAATAACCCCAAAACAATTTTAGAAGCAAGCCCCAAGGATTTTTATAAGATTAAAGGTAAAATTTTAAACTTTTTATTGAGTTTTCAATGGGTTTTTCATGGGTTGAAGGGGAAATATTAACCCATGTCATTTTTGCATGAAAAGAGAGTTTGGAAGGCAAATCAAAAGGGATTTCAAGGCTAAAAATCACAAAGAGGTTATTTTGGTAAGTTTTGATATTTAAAGTTTTGAATTTTGTTTGATTTTTATTCTCTCAAACCCATATGAGCTTTTGAGCTTATATTTGATGAAATTACATTTGAATGTGATGAATGACCTGGTTAGATGATGAAATTTTGATTTAAGGTGCAAAATGGCAATTTTTGCATAAAGTGAATTTTTGCAAGTTTATGGTTAAATTGTGTAAACATGAGGTTTGAGCACGAAAATGACCTGAGTAAGGCATGGAATAGACTATGCAGGGGTAGATTTGAAATTTTGAAAAGGAATTTGACAAAAACGTCCAAGGGACCAAATTGAAAGAAAACTTTTTTTCTCGGCAGAAATGGAAAATAGCCAAAAACACCCCTGTACAATGAGATTTTGAGAAAAGTTAAAACACAAAAGTTGTAGATCTCGACGAAACTGTTAGGCATTATAAGCGGTTCGTCAAAAAACTCAACCGTTTGTGATTTTTTAAATTTTCAAGAATTTGTTAAAAGTGAAAATATGGTAAAATGACAATAACGTCATTTTTCAAAATGATTTGAGGTATGGTACTTCAAGCAAAAATGTTTCTTATGAAAAATAGGAATTTTTGATATAAAGAGAAAATTTTAGTCCCAAGGGCAAAATTGTCACAATTTTTGGTTTAAGGGCTAAACCATAAAGTTTTATGAAAATGGGGCTTAAGTGTGAAATAAAGGGATGTGAGCCACTAGGACATTATTTTGAAATTAATGTGTGGCCGTTTTTATTAAAAGAACGAAACCGAGCTCAAATAGGTCGGTAGGGCCACGGAGGGCAAAATCGTCATTTTTGTCGGAATAACCCGAAAGGCTCTAGAAGGGCCTTAAGTAAGAAAAGAAAGCGATTAGGGAGATTTTCACTCTTCGTAAGTGACGATAGGATAGAATTTGACATAAATAAGAAAATTAGTATTTATAGAGTTGTGTATAGTTATACAACTTTAACAATTACGTAATGAACGTTTTGTGACGAAACGTATTGAAATTGGCTAATAAGTTTTGTAATTGGCCAACAGGATCCTAGGAGTCTAGGAGACCGAAGATCAAAGTTGATTTTGCAGTGCACAAAAGCAAGTAAGTACCCTTCTCACCTACAGCATGAGATGATAGGTGTAGAATGCGAGAATATGCATATTAGGGTATAAATTCCAATGTGAACTTGTTTGATGCTATGAAATGAATGCCTAGAGATATAGAATTGGTATCTGTGTGCACACGATTAAAATACCTGAGTATATATCATGTTATATATTGTTACATGCGATATATGGTGTACTTATGTATACGATCATGAAAACATGTATGTTTATGAAATAGGTACTTGTGGGTACTCTACAATGCATATGAACTTATGTTTTATGGATAACATGTGAATATCATTTCATGCTTTGTATGACAACCATATTAAATGGATTGGT